>JARSSU010041926.1:0-13094 GCA_029619165.1 Eurosta solidaginis | reverse complement strand
TGGCCAATCGCTATTCTTAACCCCATCCGAGCGGTACATATTCTTTTCATTCTTTATTCATTTTTTTTGTTGGAATAAACGATGTATCCATATGAACTACATGGGATATGTTTTGCGGAAGGGAGAGATGGTCTCAAGATATTTATCCACTTTTCCGACTTTGTGCAGTCAGTGCTGTCGAGCTCCATGTGCTTGTCGCATGAAATATTTTCATGAGTCTGGATGAGTATGTCGATGCGAAGTGCATGAGTTTATTGGCTTGCAAGGGCAATTAGTGGCAAGTTACCAGATACATATTTGTAATACAGCGTCAGCTTCGTACGTATCAAATATGGTTACGTCCTTGTCAAAACAGCAAATGTAGGAGAAAGGAAAATGGTAGAAAAATAGCCTAAAGCCTAATGGAATAGACTTATTTACTTAATATTAAATATATTCTTTTTTGTTTTGGCGACCTTATATTTAAAGAAATTGGTTTTATGTGTACCCGGCTCGAGGTGCATATTTTGGTAATAAAACACGCCAGTTTTTTATTTTTATATCCGATATATTCGTTACACAGCGGTACCGTCTTCAAGGGACTATACAAAACAATGTAAAACAAATTTTCATACATGTAATATGTCATATATTATAAACATACATACATTTTGAGTTAAACGTCCGTTCGCGTTGGCGTGGAGTTTTGTACTGTCGATTTTGTGTGGTAGTGTCTGTCCAAGTGAGCGACGTTGATCGTGTCTGTTTTGAGTTGCGTCGTATGTCGGTGGGTGTCGGTATTATGTGTAACATGTCGGACAGTGAACATTGTCATACTGCTTTCGATGAGCGAGAGCTGCAGTAGTACAGCCCGACGGTGTATCTCAAAGTGCGCCAGTGTCCGAACTTGAGATCACATGCGCAGTATTACAGGGCAGTAAATCGCTATAGAAAGAGATGACATGTTTCATGGCCGAATGTTACACATACAGACAGACACCACCAGACATACGACTAAACTTCAAAAGAAAGACAGACACGATCAACGTCGCTCACTTGTACAGACACTTACTCACAACAAATCGACAGTACAAAACTCAACGCCAACGCGAACGGACGTTTAACTCAAAAGTGTATGTATGTTTGTAATATAATGACATGTTACATGTATGAAAATTGTGTTTTACATTGTTTGTATAGTCCCTTGAAGACGAGTTACCGATGTGTCACCGAAATATATCGGAATAAAAATAAAACTGTGTTTTTATATTACCAAATAATGACCTCGAGCCGGTACAGCATAGAACCCATTTCTTATATTAAATTTGTGTCATTACGACGCGAAGGTGACTAAGATCGCCTTCTATGCGCTGAAAGAAGCAACGCTAAAATTACAAATTGGCCTCGTTGTTCTTGACCTGTAGTTGACATTCGTAAATTGAATGCTTGTCGTTAGTTCACTGAGTTTTTGGCAAAAGAACACGTTTGTTTTTAGTAATTTCAACACAAGAGGAGCTGTGGGTCTCAAGTAACAATGTTCTGTTAGAATGAAACAGGTTCTCAATCAAACTAGTATTAAAAGAACCAATTGTTCTTATGCCAATGGTGCAACAATTGATACCGTCTTCATTATAATTCTAAGGCCGGCGCAAATCTGTTATTTTAACAGTTTTCAGTCCAAAGTAGCTCCTTTTGGCAAGAGTGATTCTCCATTTTGATTTCTAGTCGCCTTTTCTGAAGTTTCATATGGTTTCCGATTGCTCAGAGAACTTCTTCACGGAGCAGGCGGAATTTACCTTCTGCGCGATTTGGGCCGAAATTCTCTTTCTTTAGTGTTGTGCTAGTTTTAATTTTTCTTACAGACTGGAGAGACGTGATTTATGTACAATTGTTTTATGTCGATTTTAAATGGCCGCGCAAGACAGATAAATTCTCGCCGAAAAGGCTGTTCAAACTATTTTTAAATGGATGTTGCTTTCCTGGCCGTGAACCCAGCACCATGGCGGCCGTATTGCTCCTTTGGCAAAGCCTTACAACCTTTGCGGGTAACTTAAATTCAGACATGAGGGTATACTCCTTGCACCTCTCAAAGCTGCTGTATACTTCCAAAAAAGGATGTACAAAATAATGCTGCGCGTCGATTCTCTTATCGTGAGTATTTTAGGATTCGGTGCCTCGTGCAATCTGGTCCGTTTTCCAAGTCTGAGGCTAAACTGATAAAATCCACACCTTCCAGGCACATGCTCTCAAATCATAATCCCTAAAACGGTTTTCTTTTTGCTGTGACGTGTTTTTCCCTGAGAGGTCTTCTTACAAATCGAGTTCAAGCCCTGTGCACAGCACGGTATTATGTTTGGATTTAAGCCCCCTCCATCCTGTAAGGTCTGAGTTTTAAGCCCCTAAGACCAAGTATTAGGGCCCTTAAGAGCCCATTAGAAAAATTAAATATTTTATTTTCTATATTTATAAAACTAGCAAACCCGGTAGACATTGTTCTACCCTAAATTTGGTATATCTGCATACATTTTAATAAGCTTTTTTCCGCTAACTCTGACTCCCCCCTCTTCACTTTTTCTTAATCCTTTTATTCACTTCTCCCTCCGTCTTTTTTCGTTTCATCTATCACTATCTTCGTCTCACTCAATCTCGTTCTCAGTCTCCTTCCGCTTTTCTCTTCTCAAGTTCTACTCATCCTTATTGCCTGCCTCAGAGGGTGGTATGTATTTTGTTCCAGTCCCACTCCGAGTCCCAGTTCCACTCCGAGTCTAATTCCCAGTCCTAATCCTAATACCAGTCCAGTCCGTCTCTGGTCTAGTTCCCGAAAAAGGATCGTAAATACTATATAGGCAAATTTTATACACAATTTCAGGCATATCGAATAGGGCGTATGTAATAGGTATGTGGGTATTATTAATTCATGTCTTTATTTCGTTCGCATGCATATTATCAGTTTTGCCAGGTTGATGCAACCAAATCGAATATCAGAATGAAATTACTTTAAAGCTCTTAGCACAGTTTTCATTTGATATCCATATTACACACACATTCTAGGGGTATCCGGGTGCACGTTTTCGCCCCTTTCTGGAGATCCTAGTCACCCAGGGGTACGAAAAATACCCCGTATCAAAGTACTCATAAACAGCTTCCATTTGATACCCATATAGTACAAATACATCCCAGGATTACCCAGGTCCACGTTTGGATCTCAAGACCCTAGCCAGAACGGGATAAAAAATGTTATTGTGGATGTCCGCAAGAGATAGACATATACCATCGCGGGAGTTTTCTGTAGACCTTTCAATGTGTACACTACTTGGTACATTATTTTGATAAACCTCGTAGGGGTTCACGTTTGCAATATAAGCGGAAAAATTTAATTATTAACGACATCACATTAGAAACTTCAAAATAACAGTATTTTCCACTATTTAATGATGTATTATACATATAAACCTTCTTCTTCAATCACTATATCTATTAGGAAAAACCGCATCAAAATCCGTTGCGTAGTTTTAAAGATTTAAGCATTCAAAAACATAGGACAGAAAAAGCGACTTTGTTTTATACTTACTATGTAGTGATTATTGGCTCCAACGGTTTTCATGAAATTAATAAATCTGGGAATCGGATATTATCTATTTGTCATGACCCCAAAATGGTAAGAGCGTTGCAATTATTTTTTTAGAAACATTTTTTTGGTTTATACTTTTTATGAAACAGCGGTCCAAAATACATGCAACCTTCTGAGACTTGGACTGGGGTTCGGACTAAAATATGTAAATGTATGTAATGTAATAAAATGCAATAGCCTCCGAAGAGATTTTAGGCAAGCTTCTCTAGGCGGAGCACGCTACTATCACACCACGGCGGGACTCAGACTTGGACTGGGAAAATGGGTTGGAGAAGAATAAAAATAACACTGGTTTACAGCCAAAATGCACCAGAGACGCCATTATGAAATTCCTATGTAAAATCACCCCCTGATTTCGAAAATTAGGTTATTTTTATTTCTATGGTAACGTTTTTGAGATATTTACGAATACCGATTTTTCAAAGAATAATTGGGTCTACTTAATCATATTGTAACGAATTTAATGCAAATCCTCTTATTTGCAACCTTCTGCTAAGTTCGAATCACTAACTGTTGAATAAATAACTCCAACATTTAATAATGCAAAATGGCCTTTTTTCTAAGTACTTCACAATAAATACTCTACTATTGCTCGACAGATATTGTGCTTAATCGAAATGATTGTAGCGCCTCCACTGTTGCTGCCTTTTATACTCTTTGATTTCCTCGTTGCATATTCTAGGCGCTTCTGTTCTAGAATCTACTAGTTGGTTATCTGTTATGATTATAACTGCAGATGTACGTGTATAGCTCTCATATGCGCGTGTGTTTGTGAGCGACACTTCCACTATTATAATTGCATATCTCAGATAAGATATCTGCATGTGTTTGTGCGTTGCTTCTCCGCTGCGTGTACGTACATATGTGTAGACCTAATGATTGATTCATTTATGTAGATACATAATGATTGATTTATGGTTGTGCATACAAATCACTCTTAGCATCGGCTTAGAGATGACAGTACCGCTTAGTGTTGCTAATATTCGTAACGATATATATCTCAAGAACGAATTGAGCAATTCCAAAACTGTTTGAAGATTTTAAAAAGTAATAAATTTTCTATAAACTGTGAATACAACACTTTTTGCTAGGCCCTGCAGATTCAAAGATAACGAACAATAATTACGGATTTTTTCCATTTTTTTTTGTAAAAATATAAAAAAAATGTAATTTGCGAGGAAGGATCTCGAAAGCTTTTTATTTTTTTGCAGATTTGTTTTTCCCCTCTTAGCTCTGTTTTATTACAAAAATAAAAAGCTTTCATTCAACAAAATCGATGGACTAATACAAAAGTTATAAGAATTCATGTAAATATTCCCATTTAATACTTAGGTACCCTACTGTTGTTGTTGTTGTTGTTGTAGCGATAAGGTTGCTCCCCGAAGGCTTTGGGGAGTGTTATCGATGTGATGGTCCTTTGCCGGATACAGATCCGGTACGCTCCGGTACCATAGCACCATTAAGGTGCTAGCCCGACCATCTCGGGAACGATTTATGTGGCCACATTAAACCTTCAGGCCATTGCCTCCCTCCCCACCCCCCAAGTTCCATGAGGAGCTTGGGGTCGCCAGAGCCTCGCCTGTTAGTGAAACAGGATTCGCCGCGGATAGGTGAGGTTGACAATTGGGTTTGGAGAAGCTATATATTGCGCTGGCAACCTGAAGGGTTGCGCTACACAGCCCCTTGAATCTGGTATTTTAGTCGCCTCTTACGACAGGTATACCTACCGCGGGTATATTCTGATCCCCCGATCCGCTGGGTCTAAGTACCCTCCTGGTACTGGTTTGTATTAGTCCATCGATTTTGTTGAATGAAAGCTTATTTTTTTTGCAATAAAACAGAGCTTAGAGAGAAAAGAACAAATCTGCAAAAAAATAAAAAGTTTTCGAGATCCTTCCTCGCAATTGCAATATTTACAAATGATTCAAGGTTCGATTCGAGCTCAATGCCAGAACAATAATTTTTTTCTAATGATAATTATTGTTATTTTTTTGTTTGTTCTTTTTTCAAAAACGTTACCATAGAATTAAAAATAACCTTAATTTTTCGAAATCAGGGGGTGATTTTACATAGGAATTTCATAATGGGGTGCAGAAAAAAAATTTGTGATCCAGTGTAATTAGAGAGTAGAAAAACTATGAAAGGAAAAAGAGACTGAGGAAGAGATAAAGCTATCCGAAGATAGAGAAATATGGGATAGATGCAGCGGGGGGATGAAGAAGAAAATGTTCCAAATGTGATAGCTTGTAAATGCTTTCTTAGAGTTCGTCCTTGATTACATGCATCTGTCCTTGAATCAGAGATTTTGTTATCTACGGCGAACATACATTATTCGAGTCATGGTGGAACTCCCTACGCACATACATATTGTGGCGAATATTACCATCACTATGGTATTAGTAAATAATCCCAACAACAAAAAGGACAACACTTATGTACACGGCAACGAAGAGATATCTCACACAAACATACATGTAGTAATCATCCGAAGTAGTTACTCACACATGCACCTGCATATTGCTATAAGAAAAGCATAAACTACCAATATACATGTATATAGCGGTAACCAAGCATGAGATACAATTGTTCTCGAAGAGAGTTTTTTTGCGAAATGACTAGACCTTAGGAGAAATGGGTGAACGAGTAAACCGAGAGTATAAAAGCAGCGCAAGCTGAGGAATCAGTAATCAGTTTTATTTAAACATGCATTAGTTGTGAAGTACGTGACATTGAAGTATAATTGTACTACTCCCAAAGTAGACTAAATAAAGACCATATTGCAATTCTGAATATTGGAGTTATTTATTCGACAGTTCAGCGATAGGAACGTTAGCAGAATATGCAAAATAATCGGAATTCCCCAGAATTCGTTATATTTACCTTGTGGGAGTTGTATATTTTTTGCGCACCGTGAAGTCATAAGTTAAATGAATTTCAGTAAATAAATGTGCCTTTAGTAACGTATTCTCAAATAAATGAGGATTACACTTCACATTAATCCTCAATCGAAAACTTCATACCCCACCCCATCCATCCACTTATTCTGCTTATTTTATAAATATAATCTGCCATACAAACATTTACTTGAAAGTTAATACAAAACATTCACACAAACAAATTTGCATTCCAGCCACCAACTCCTGTCTGCTAACAAACGCCTTCAAGTCATCATCATTACCACTGCCATAATCATTACCACCTGAACGAGCTCCGTGCGAGGTTGGGATATCGAAGCCTCACCTCCGACCGTTAGATGAGCAGCCGTGACTTTAGCTATGAGCCACACGAGTACTCGTATAAAGCGGTAATGTTGATTGCATTCTTCTACTTGAAATATCCTTGAACATGAACTTTGTGTTAAAAATCGATTTATTCATTTTTGATGTTTTGCTTTAAACATTTAGAGCAGCGATGCTTTTAGTCGTAGTGAAGCGTCGTCATTGTCGACGAACCGAAAAGGCGACAAGTAATGAGAGCACAGCTGATGTTCGTACTCGTGAGAAGACTGCGGCTATAAACGATGCAGCGATGGGAGCGGTTCATGTAATTAATTGTGGGTGGCGAAAGGTAACAAACTCTGAGTCAACATCGCCGTGTTAACGATGTAAAATCGTAGCGAAGTTCATTTTTAGACCAAACTTTTAAGAGCACAGCACATGTGGTGAGAGTTTGAATGTTTGCTTCATATCCTGAAATATTTAACAGCGGGAGTATTTTATGTTTTAGTTGTATAACAGTTTTCTATGCTCAAAACTCTTTGCTGTTGCTCTTTTTGTGATTTGGTCTGGTTATATCAAGTAAGGAAGCGGATATGAGTGGAAGATATTCAAGAGCATTGTTTGTGGGAAGTTTTTTATTTTTTATAGGAAACATTGGTGTCTTTAAGGCTGAACAGCAATTCACACGGTCTCTTAGTCGCCGTATGTGCTATGACTTTGAACTCCCTATATACACTTTTTTGTAGTTTCCACATAAAATTTGAGTAAAAAAATTGAACTCAGTACCTACGTGTATCCTAAGTTACAGTCTTTGTTCTTTTTATTCTGGTCACTCCAACTATCACTCTGCCTCCCAGTCCAACTCCCACTGCCACAGCCAAATACTAAGTACCTCCTTCAAATAATTGCGGAGATAAAGCCAACTTAAATTTTTCGTAATAGGCGGGTTTCATGACCCCTTTTAAAAATTCGATACAGAATGTACAAATATAAGTAAACTTACTCAAATATCAATTGTTTCAGTTAAGGTTAAAGTGGCCGCTTTCGCTGCCCAAGCAGAAACTCACGTAGGCCATTGTGGTCCGTTGTGATGCCAAGAAGGAACCCTTGTTTCCTTTCTATAAATGTGGTACATACACCTATAAAGGTAAACTAATGCATTTGCCTAATGTAGCGCAGAATTTCGTTAATATTTGCGGATTCTAGCACCCTGTTGCAGGCCCATATGAGCGCCACGGGCGCCTATAAGACAGTGACCTGTTAGAATACGCACTATTGGGCTAATAGAGAAGCGATTAAAAATATGACCGATTGCCATCTCTTTTCTTCCAGCTTTGACCAGATTTGCCTGCACATCCTTCATGTTGGTTACATGGCCCATATCGCATTGGCTTTTTCGGTGAATGAGATCGCAGCCAGTGCTTGCAAGAGTTCAGAGGAGGATTCACCCAGTCAATATAGGTGACTGTTCGCAATCTGGTGCCTTTCCTTGCTAGCTCATCAGCAGTCGCAGGTTCCCGAGATGCAACCGTGGCCTAGGACACATATTATGCTCAGGCTGCACTTACCAGCTAGCTTGTTTAAAGTTTCCATGCACTTTGACGCCATTAGTGATGCTGTATCACTACATTGTAGCTTAACTGTCGGAAAAGCCAAACTTTCCCGGGTGTTCGGCAAGTTTAATTTAATACTACCCAGGGGCGTAGCTCCACCCACTTCGATAATGTCAGGAAAAAACAAAAGAGCTGGAGTTGTAAATTTTTTGGTGTAATTTTTTAACAACCCTTCGCTCATTCAAGAGCATTGTGTATTGAAACCTTTTCATTCAAATTTTAAAACCCCTCTTTATTTTAGTAACGATTACCCTCCGACTGAAGTTGGAAAAATCAGAATTTTGAATGCCTTTAATTGAAAATCTGCTCCTTAAAAATGAATCAAAAAACATTTTGTATACATTTTATCAATATAATGCAAAACCCGTCGACAGCATATCAATGCCTTGAAATGAATACTTGATTGATGAACTTGCAAAATCACTTGTGTGTCAAATCAATAATTAAGTTAAATTAAAACTAAAACAAAACAAAACACCAAATTGATGCTTGTGCAAATGGCTAAACAATTTGTTCATCTAAAACCATTTGGTGCTCGAATCAAACAAGTAAATTATTTAAACACTTCCGCGATGGATATTTAATTTCCGCTGAGTATACAAACATTTTTGTCTGCCTACCAACACAACTTTACATTGCAATATTTTGTGTGTTCATCAACGTATTTAGATATGTATGTATGCGTGTTTGTTATTGTAATGCACATAATTTTGTTAGGTAGCGACTAATATTTGATGACATCAGAGGAGATTGACTGCCGCAGCTAAAGTTCAAATTTATCTAAATAACAAAAACAACACGATTGTTAAAATGTCACTGATGATTTGCGTAAATAAACGCATTTCCGTTGGTTAAGTACTACAAAATGTTTCATTTATGTATTTACTATTTGCTGCTTTTTATCGTAGTGCCATTGGTTGTATACTTACATATTACATTCATTTATGGTTGTTGGTTTAGTTTGAAAATATTTTGTTTAAAATTTGCATGATTCTAATTTTGATGACTGCGAAAACTGAAATCTCAATTATATATGTACGTTGATGATGTTAAAAGATAAACAAAAATAGAAGCAAATTTAGTCATCAATTTATGCAGGCACACGCACTAACACACGTGCATACGCTCACACAAACACAAACGCACGCGTTTGCAATTTCTCTTCAATAAATTTGCATAATAATTTTACATATATAAATGTAAATTTTTGACTCAATAAGCTGAGTTGCTTACACTGGCATTCACATATATTTACGTACCCCAAAACACTGAATTTATGCAGATATTCATTCGAGGAAGATTAGATAACTGTCCCTCGTTGTCTAAACACTACAACTCCAACAAATGAGCCATACTTATCAAATAGAGAAAATTAATGTTCACCAATCCATCTCTAATGATATTCTAATGTAAAGTGAATTTGGAATAGTTCTCTAAACATTTATGATCCGAATACTACTGTAGTCGAATTTACACTAGTAATGTAATTTGCCAACAAAAACCATATAAACTCATGTGATCAATCCCTAAAAAGAATGGATCCCTGAAATCGGTAATCATTTTCCGTAGAGGTTGAACCCGATTCCAGAGGCAAACAAAAAAGTCCTTTCCGACAGTACCCGTTCAAGCATAAACAGTAACAACTACTATCTCCATTGGGCATGCTCAAACAATCTATATAAAGAGGTCAAAAATGAGCTAGAAAGCGATGCATTTAGTAATTCCGTCGTCATAAACTTATAACCTAGAATTTCTGTATTACTATCAATAGTAGACAAAATTGTCAAATATTGCTGCTTATTTGAGTTAAGACAAAGTATACATGCTCGTTAACGCACCAAGAAGATCAAAATTTTTTGCGAGATTGGTTTTGCCTTCTTTTTGGATGTGACAATGCAACGCAGCTTGTACTTTGATAGCTCTAACATATTTTACAACGAAAAATGACTGTGTTTTTTTTACATGTACTACATATGCACTTAAACTTGATATGGTTTGCTAATTGCATAACTTTATCTACACTTACAAAATTGTTGCACAGAAAATTAGTACTGCTAAATTTCTGTATACATGATACTCAGTTGCAACTGAAATATGTTTCTTCATTTTATCTCTACACTATTCTCCACTTCTATGACCGAAAAGCGTGCGTGTCTCCGCTATTAAGCACAACCCGTTATGTAGGGAGTTATTAGCCACTGCCGCGAGTCTTCAACAATTGCCGCTAGACAGGTCTCCTAAACATTATTTAAGGGATGATAAGCGTTTTTTTTTACCCGCAAATGTAGATGTATACACATGTTAAAAAACAACGGCTAATATTTGTTAATTTTTTCATTTGACGGGCGTGACAAGTGACCATTAGTTACTGAGTTGTGATAAACTTTTCATTTAAAATTTTTGATTGCAAATATCTTCGCAGAGAAAAGAAATAAAAAAGAAAAGAGAAGAGAAAAAAACAAGAAATAGAAAGAAAAAGGGAAATCTAAGTATTACGGCTAATGGCGGCCGCCGTGGTGTTATGGTAGCATGCTCCGCCTACCACACCGAAGACCCTGGTTCAAAGCTTTCTCAATTAGAAGACAATTTTTCTAAGCGGGTCGCCCCTCGGCAGTGTTTGGCAAGCACTCCGAGTGTATTTCTGGCATGAAATGCTCTCAGTGAAAACTCATCTGCCTTGCTGATGCCGTTCGGAGTCGGCATAAACAACTAGGTCCCGTCCCGCCAATTTGTAGGAAAATTTAAAAGGAGCACGACGCATATTGGAGAGAAGCTCGGCCTAAATTCTCTCCGAAGATTATCGCGCCTTACAATTTTTTTTTAAATCTAAGTATTAAAGGTCTCTTTTCGATAAATTATTCGTTTGTTATCAATATGTTGTCAAAAGTTCACCGATTTGTCATCGGTGTTTTACCAGTGAGCTATTTGTTATCGAAAATGTTACCGATTTCTTGTGGAAAAGTTATCGATATAATATCAAAGTCTATCGAATCGTTAACCACTCATCGGCTATTTATGAAACAGATACCGATAAAATTTCAGTAAAAGCGATGAAACATCTGTAACCCGTCAATAACTAACCGATAACAAACCAATAGCTCGACGACAATAATTACGATAATAATAGAACTGTAAATAAATAAAAAAAATGACTTAGCTCTTCTCAAAAGCCCGAGGATATGTGTTTCTAGTAAAGTTACCTTTGTTGTTTCGTTTAACTTAACTTCTGCGAGCTCTAGCTAACTAATAACATTCGTTTTCGAGATGTACACCTGTGTGTCTACATATCAACCCCAAGCGTACTTGCCACGCGCGCCTTTCTTCTCGCATTTCGGCGGTTGAGTTCAATCACCGTGTATTTGTTAGTGTGCTGTAAAAAATATATAACAAAATGCTGAAATCCTTTATATTTTTTCCAATATTCAAATTTTACGATGTAAACATATGTGAATTAGATAAATCAAATCAATATGCAATATCTGTTATCTCAAAATAAATTAGCTGACATAATTAGAAATTACGCAAAATCTGTATGGGACACGTGATCATGCAAATTCGATTTATAATGAATATTCCGCGTACAGTGAAGCATTTTCAAATTTATAAAATTAATGAGTTTGAGACGAATTCGCAATAATTTCTTTTACTAATTTTTTGTATTTTTATATAATGGAAAAACTGAAAAGAATTAAACATACCAGCTGATATATGACTGTGCCAAAGATCTCTTCAGATATCTTTTTATTTTTAAATTAGACGTCGATTTATTTTATTTTTGTATGAATTAAGTTATTGCTTTATAAATGTATGAAAACATTTATTTGAAGCAATTTTTAATTTATAATTAATTTAATGATTTGGGCAAAATTCCTGTTGTCACGTTGTTTAAATTTTTCCCAAATTATTAAATATTTCATTACTTTCTTTATATTAGGTCGGTTGAATGTTTGTTCGCTTTTCATACAAATCTTGCAATCGATTTTTGAGTAACTTCTCATTGAGCTACAAACGTGAAACTTTACACATAGGTTAGAACACCATGACAATGCAACAAAAGGGAAACATCCGTTAGGTGGCGCACGGATCGAAATAATTAGATGATAAATATTTAGGTCCGAATTTCGCAATTGGAAATTAAGAGATCGGTTTTTAATCGTGAAATAATAAAATAAATTGTTTCGCCTTGTAAATCATAAGGCAGTACTCTTTTCCACCCAGAACTGAAAAGGAGAAAATAAAAATAAATTAGAAAAAATTAAGCACTTCCTTTATATAAATGGACAAAAATCAGCGAAAAGTGTCTCCTAATATAAAGACATATTCTTGCTAAACTTTGATTTTTAAATTTTGACATAGAAATTGCAAACATATTTATGAGAAGTAAAAATATAAAGGAGCGCAATTGATTGACTAATAATATCTCCTTTCCTATCAACTTTCCAATCGAAGTAATGTGTGCTCCACTTTTATATTTTTACTTTACATAAATATTTTTGCAATTTCTCTGTCAAAATTTAAAAATCAAAGTTGAGTAAGAATATGTCTTTATATAAGGAGACCTTTTTCCCTGATTTTCCTAATTTGTTATTATTTTATATATTTATTCGATTGATGCAGAATGTATAATAAACGGTCGAAAATCTCGCTAAAAAC
>JARSSU010041925.1:0-20256 GCA_029619165.1 Eurosta solidaginis | reverse complement strand
CGCCACTCTTTTGCAAAATTGTTCTCATCGTACCTGTGTTTCATCGTACTACTCAAAACCCTGGTTCGTTCCTTCCCACTCTGTTGTTTGGCCAATGAACTACTTCGTAGAGCTTGCGCTTGACGGATTTGCTTTGCATAATCAGTATCGTTCTGACGCTTCACAACAGTAGTGTGTCCTGGCTTGAAACCACCCTTGCATTCTTTCTGCGAAATTCTTTACTTCGTTTTAGTGCGTCCGTTAGGGCTTTTCAATGCCAGTGTTTCTCTCACAAGTACCTTCGGTTTTGATTTGTTTGGCCCATTTGTTCCATCAACCTTTGCTCGATCTACTTTCATTGACTTTCGTGGTCTCTGTCGAATCTCCTCCACCAGCACTCGCTTACTGCTGAACCCTTTTTATATTCAGTTGAGCAGAGCTCACAGGGTATATTAACTTTGATTGGATAACGGTTGGTTGTACAGGTATAAAGGAATCGAGATAGATATAGACTTCCATATATCAAAATCATCAGTATCGAAAAAAATTTGATTGAGCCATGTCCGTCCGTCCGTTCGTCTGTCCGTTAACACGATAACTTGAGTAAATTTTGAGGTATCTTGATGAAATTTGGTATGTAGGTTCCTGGGCACTCATCTCAGATCGCTATTTAAAATGAACGATATCGGACTATAACCACGCCCACTTTTTCGATATCGAAAATTTCGAAAAACCGAAAAATTGCGATAATTCATTGCCAAAAACGGATAAAGCGATGAAACTTGGTAGGTGGGTTGACCTTATGCAGAATAGAAAATTAGTTGGATTTAGGACAATGGGCGTGGCACCGCCCACTTTTAAAAGAAGGTAATTTAAAAGTTTTGCAAGCTGTAATTTGGCATTCGTTGAAGATATCATGATGAAATTTGGCAGAAACGTTACTACTATTACTATATATGCGCTAAATAAAAATTAGCAAAATCGGATGAAGAACACGCCCACTTTTTAAAAATTTTTTTTTAAAAGTCAAATTTTAACAAAAAATTTAATATCTTTACTGTATATAAGTAAATTATGTCAGCAGTCAACTCTAGTAATGATATGGTGCAACAAAAGACAAAAATAAAAGAAAATTTCAAAATGGGCGTGGCTCCGCCCATTTTCATTTAGTTTGTCTAGAATACTTTTAATGCCATAAGTCGAACAAAAATTTAAGAATCCTTCTTAAATTTGGTAGAGGCATAGATTCTATGACGGTAACTGTTTTCTGTGAAAATGGGCGAAATCGGTTGAAGCCATGCCCAGTTTTTATACACAGTCCACCGTCTGTCCTTCCGCTCGGCCGTTAACACGATAACTTGAGCAAAAACCCATATATATTTACTAAACTTAGTCCACGTAATTATCTGAAGTCACTTTATCTTGGTATAAAAATGGCCGAAATCCGATTATAACCCTGGATCACCCTGGTCCACATTATGGTCGATATCGCGAAAACGCCTTCACATATACATCTAGGGGCCACTCGCTTTTAAAACCCTCATTAATACCTTTAATTTGATACCCATATCGTACAAACACATTCTAGAGTCACCCCTGGCCCACCTTAATGGCGATATCTCGAAAAGGCGTTCACCTGTAGAACTAAGGCCCATTCCCTTTTAAAATACTCATTAACACCTTTCATTTGATATCGTACAAGCGCAATCTAGAGTCACCCCTGGCCCACCTTTATGGCGATATCTCGAAAAGGCGTCCACCTATAGAACTAAGGATCACTCCCTTTTAAAATACTCATTACCACCTTTCATTTGATACACATATCGTACAAACCCATTCTAGGGTCACCCCTGGCCCACCTTAATGGCGATATCTCGAAAAGGCGTCACCCTATCCACTCCCTCTTAAAATGCTAAGTTACACCTTTCATTTGATACCCATATCGTACAAACACATTTTAGAGTCACCCCTGGTCCACCTTTATGGCGATATATCGAAAACGCCTTCACATATACAACTAAGACACACTCCCTTTTAAAATACTCATTAACACCTTTCATTTGATACCGATATCGTACAAGCACATTCTAGAGTCACCCCTGGCCCACCTTTATGGCGATATCTCGAAAAGGCGTCCACCTATAGAACTAAGGATCACTCCCTTTTAAAATACTCATTACCACCTTTCATTTGATACCCATATCGTACAAACACATTTTAGAGTCACCCCTGGCCCACCTTAATGGCGATATCTCGAAAAGGCGTCACCCTATCCACTCCCTCTTAAAATGCTAAGTTACACCTTTCATTTGATACCCATATCGTACAAACACATTTTAGAGTCACCCCTGGTCCACCTTTATGGCGATATATCGAAAACGCCTTCACATATACAACTAAGACACACTCCCTTTTAAAATACTCATTAACACCTTTCATTTGATACCTATATCGTACAAACAAATTCTAGAGTCAGTCCTGGTCCACCTTTATGGCGATATCCCTAAATGGCGTCCATCCATAGAAGTATGGCCTACTCTCTCTTAAAATACTCTTTAATACCTTCCAATTGATACACATGTCATACAACCACATTCCAGGGTTACCCTAGGTTCATTTTCCTACATGGTGATTTGCCCTTATTTTGTCTCCATAGCTCTCAACTGAGTATGTAATGTTCGGTTACACCCGAACTTAGCCTTCCTTGTTCCAAATTGAAGTTAAGTGGCACATCCTGGTTCTTATACTGCATAATCCTTCTCTGCATATCGATCCTGATGTCATAGTCCACTAAGAAATCCACTCCCAATTTGACTTCATCAACGATCTCTGCCACAACGAATTTGTGTAGAACCATGACCTCCCCAATTAAGACTTCACATACCACTTCTCCCTGGACTTGGTTATACTCGCTAATAATCGTATGCAATCTTGCTCCAGGTAATGGATTTACTCTCCTTTGCGTTTACGACCAGCCAAGTTGGAACTACCATGACCGGTGCTGCAATGACGTGCAATGTGACTTGGGTTACCGCACTTGAAACACTTCATAGCTCCGGCATTGTTTTGTTGTAATCCCTCCAGTGCTTCCAAAATTGTGTCTACACAATCTGGCCTTTCCAGTTCCACGCGATGAGCTTTGTATGCGGGCTTACTCAAAAGTGACGCTGTTTCCTGAGTGAGTGCATGGGATACCGTTTCAGCAAATGTTGGCTTTGGGTTCGCGTATGTGGCTCGCTTCGTTTCGACGTCCCGTATGCCGTTAATAAAGCTTTGAATCTTTACCCTTTCAGTGTATTCCACGGGTGCGTGCGCATTTGCAAGATGAGCCAATCTTTCAACATCCGAAGCAAACTCCTGTAATGTCTCATTTACTTTTTGGTAACGGTTTTGCAACTCAATTTGGTATATCTGTTTTCTATGCTCGCTTCCATAACGTCTCTCGACAGCGGCCATCAATGCTTCATAGTTGTTCCGCTCTCCTTCGGGAATCGTCTGTAGGATTTCGGCTGCTGGCCCCTTCAATGCTACGAATAGAGCAGCAACTTTATCTTCAGCATTCCAGTTGTTCACTGCTGACGTCTTCTTAAATTGAAGCTTGAATACCTCGAAAGGAACAGAGCCCTCAAAAGATGGAGTTTTTACCTTCGGATTGCTCGCTGGAACAGCTGGGCGATTTAGTTGTAACTGTTGCATAAGACCTTTCAACGCTTCTATCTCGGCATCAATTTTGTCCTCGAGTTGTAAAATTTTTGCATCCTGCTCTTACAGTTTCGCAAAGAGCTGCGATGAAACCTGTTCCGAAAATTTTTTCGACATTCCATATATACGTGCCTCTTGCGCTTCCAGTTGAGATGACATATATGTCTTCTGTTCTTCCAATTGAGATTACATTTGCGACGCCATTTCTGAAGTGCGTGCCTCCTGTGACTCCAGCTGAGATGCCATTGTCGATGTTTGTACAGATATTGTGCTCGTCACTGTCTGTGGTGTTTCGTTTTTTTCTGCCATTTTTGTTGTTGTTTTGTCGCTATCATAATGAAAGACATGCTCCTCAGCATTGATGATTCCTTCAAATACCATAGATACACTTAGTCGTTTTTGTAGCTGGGATTTATCGCCAAAAGTAGCCAATCCACGGACTTCCAACTCCTCCTTCAGTTGCTGGATCGTCAATTCACTCCACTTTGCCATGTCCAAGTTGTATTCCCAATCTTCCGAATTTATTCTACAATTCCCCTTCTGACACCACTTGTAACGAATTTACTGCAAATCCTCTTATTTGCAACCTTCTGCTAAGTTCGAATCACTAAACTGTTGAATAAATAACACCACTATTCAGTAATGCAAAATGGTCTTTATTAAAGTACTTCACAATAAATAACTCTACTATCGCTCGACAGATAGCGTGCTTAATCAAAACTGAATCTCGCGCCTCTACGGTTGGTGCTTTTATACTCTGTGATTTCCTCGTTGCATCTTCTAGGCGCTTCCAGAATTTACTTAGTTACTGCCATATAATTATAACTACAGATGCACGTGTATAGCTTCTCATAGGCGCGTGTATTTGTGAGCAACACTTCCACAATTACAATTGCATACTTTTGGGAGCATCTCAGATAAGATATCTGCATGTGTTTGTGTAGACATAAGGGGGACTCATGATAGCATATAAACTTATAAGGTGTAAAATTATATCCATTTACACACGCGGTTATATGAACGCACCTAGTAATACTCTTGATAAACTTGATTGTTTTTTCAGCTGTATTATTTCCAAAAAAATTTTTTTGATTGTTATACAAATTAAAAAATGCCAAGATTAAGTGAAAAATCAAAACTAAAACGCCTTTACTTGCTGATGTTGGAGATTATTGATGAAAATGCTGTCTGTAATGTCTGCAAGGTTGCAATCCTTTGAGTTTACCGCGTTTACACAATGAAATGTGCGCGTAAATTTATACAAATTGTGTAAATGATTTTTCATACAAAATTTGACAGCTCGTGCGTAAACTAGATAAATTTATACGTTTACACACTATAAGGCATTTATACGGTTACACGAATCCCCCTATAATGATTGATTCGTTTATGTAGATACATAATGATTGATTTATGGATGTGCATGCAAGTCACTCTTAGCATCGGCTTAGAGATGACAGTACCGCTTAGTGTTGCTAATATTCGTAACAATATGTTAGCAAGTATTTTTGTTGTAGAGGAAAATGTTTATAACGGTGCTTCGCGAAATTTTGTATGTGAATGGGCAAGGCGTAATAAACTTCAATTGCAAAGTCTGAAGTTCATTCATATTTACAAACGCAACATCTTGGTTGATTGTGGTGATGTTACTGGAATGCATAAGCTTGTGTTAAACGCATCTTTATGAAAAATGTCATTGCGCCGCGGCCTTTAGCTTTAAATGACATTTTCACGGCTGCCACACCACGTTTTTTTTAAACCAAAATTCATCTAGAAAATTACCAAAGCTTAAAAAAAGGATCAAACTTTTTTTCCATGTTTTGGGTATACAAAAAAGGGGTACCCCCCATACGACAGCATGGCACTTTTAATACAGCTCCAAAAATATCAAGAGGGGTATCATAAGAGTCGGCGTTTTGTATCCAGGATCGCGATTCCGAAAACGGAGGTCAACAATTTCTTTCAAAAGATATTTGCAAAAGAAATTGAAAGTTTGGTAAAAGTCTAGTTGAGGGGTCGACTGCTAATACGCTACCAAATATATCGAGAGAGGTGTCAAAAGACGCTTCTTAACTTGTTTGTTTACGTACACATATATGTATGAAAAGGATTACTTGAGGAAAATCTTAAATCAGTTGTGATTACAACAAGATACGATTTTTAAAGATTAATTGAGGTCGGTGTATTCAAAGATTTCATACGGATACGGATAGAAGTTTAACATGCAAATGCAACAACAACGTGATCCATATGGATCAATTTGTTGTTGCATTTGCATGTTAAATTTTTATCGGTATTTGGATGACTGTTCATTGGAACGCGAGGAAAGTTAAAGTGATTTCAAAAAAGTACATCTACGTTTCCGGCTAAAAAAACGCTTATCCTCACTAAGGTAATGTTCAGGAGACCCATCTAGCGGCAGTGGTTAAATATAACTAGCTACAGAACATGTTGCACCGAAAAGCTGAGATACACACCTCTGTTGGCCATAGTGTATAACCTATAGCTGAATCAGCTGCGGTGAATAGTGGAGACACACTATTTGTAGAGGTAGTGTGTAAAACATAGACACATATTTCAGTTGCATCTGAGTATAATGCGTATTAAAATTTAGGAGTACTAAAGATAAAGTTTAAGCTTATACGTATATAGACGTAAAAAAAACACCGCTTATCTTAAAAGGGTATTTTTCTAAAAAAAAACATATCTGTTCACAAACCGTTTAAGCCACTTTTTTTATTTAATTGCCCAAGATTTATGCTTTTCTGCATTAATTATCTTCCCACTTCCAGAATCACTTTTTGTTAGGATTTTTAAGTTTATACACCTTACCTCCTCGGGCCTTACTTCCATGTTTCACATTTTCTCCTTTTGAAAACTGATTTCCAAAGGGCTTTTTGTTTGGGTTTCCATTTCGAAAACATACATGGTATTTTGCTTAATTTCGTCCAACTTGAAGGACTCGGTTCAATTGCAATGGGAACAGCTCCTGGAAACAACCGAGCTTGTTTGTAAATACTGAGATCTGGCGGACAGCTGATAAAATCAGTTTCCTTTCTTAATACAACCCTGAAGTCTGCACTCGCTGTTGTAACACGCACCGCAATCTTCATACCTTATGCCCTTTCCATACTTCTACCTTGTATGATCTAAATAAAATTGTAGGAGGACTCAAAAGTTGATAAGCGCAATAAAAAGCTTTATAGTCTTACAGTTTCTGCAACCCAATTGTCAACCTCACCTACCCGAGGGGAATCCTGTTACAAATACGAAATTTCAATACAAATATTTAGTAGGACAGGCTCTGGCGCCCCAAGTTCCTCATGGGTGGACGGATTGCCTAGAAGGATCAATGTGTTCATATTAAATCGTTCCTGATGGTCGGGATTGTGCCTTAACGGTGCTTTTACCGGAACGTACTGGACCTATGTTCGGAAAAGGACCATAAACATCGACAATACCCCTCAAAACCTTCGGGGAGTATCTTTTTCGCTATAGCAACAACAACTTAAACTTATAAGCTGCGAAATATTATGGCGCATAGTCATAGTCAAAATAAAATAGGTTTTAAATTTAGTTGCAGCTTTTTCGGCAGATTTATGTCAAAAAGCTGCAACCAAGTTTTATATCTATTTTGACTAGGACAATGCGCCTATAAGTTTAAAAATAAAAGTTACCCATCACAAATTTAAATTTTAAAAATTTCCTGAAATAGTTTAGATTTTTTTATTTTTGACATTATTGTCCGGTTCTTTATGGGAGAACTGCCAATCAATCACACTTTGTTCAATACTATTTGGTCACAATCAACTTCATTGTGTGACGGCCATAAATTGCACGTATTTTTTTGTAGACACTAGGGCCATCAGACCTACAAAAGTTGACAATAAAGTGTAAGAAGAAGAGTTCCATATTTGCTGCGCCTATGGGTGTTTTTCCACAGTTTAAACTGCATTTTAACAAAAGAAAAGGAGACAAAATTTGTTAGCAAATATTTTTCTTGCATAGTGAGAATGTTTGTAACAGTTCTTCGCAAAATTTTGTATGTGCACCGGCAATAAAAAAGAAACGTGGAAATTTGACAGGTAATAATCTGGTTCTTAGGGAGAAAACATATGTAAACGCGTAAATTATCTATTGAAGACTTATTGTAGATTATTCCATGTGTAAACGTGGTCTAATTTTAATTTATAATCTAAAATCATTTTAAAATCAAGAAAAAATCGTTTTGATTACAAATTGAAATTTTGTATGGCGTAATAAAATTCAATTGCCAAGTCTGAAGTTCCTTCATATTTATCTTGGTTGATTGTGACGATGTTAATGGAATGCATAAGCTTGTTTTAAAACGCATCTATATGAAAAATTCCATTGTACCGCGGCCTTTAGCTTAAAGGTAAGGCCACATTAGGCTGCACTACGCAGCACTGCACTGCACTACAAAATATTCTTTGCATGTATTCTTATGAGGCAATTCACACCTAGCGTCAGCAGCACTGCGCGACCCGGCACAGCGCGGCAAATTTGATCAACTAGGCAAAAAAGCCGCGTTGGGAAGTGTCGCGCAGTGCTGCTGCCGCTAGGTGTGAATTGCCTCGTAAGAATACATGCAAAGAATTTTGCACCATCTTTTCTCAATCTGGGCAAAATAGTGTGGAACTCTCCTTCCTCGTATCTTGAGGATGAGATGTCTTGGACCCATAGCCACGACCTTTTTCTTTTCCTTTCTCTTCTTCGCACAAAAATGAAATAATTACAGCTTTAAAAACTGTGTCGTCCATTTTGCAAACAAAAATAAACACAAACTTTTGCCGCAATGTGTCGCTCGACTGCCGCTTAATGTGAATTGCCAAAATATGTCGCTCTGTGAGGCGCCGCTGCCGCTACCTGTCGCGCAGCGTAATGTGCGCGTACCTTGATAGTTTAATAATACTTTGTAGTATTTACAGATCAAATAGTTGCATATATTTTCGCGGAAATATAATAAAAGCAGATTTGTAGCCTCCAACAATGAGGTAACACACGGAAAGCAAAACTTATTTAAATTAGAGTCAAAAAAGTCTAGAGAAACTTAACAAAACATAAACCGCCACACATGTAACATGTTTCCCTCAGGAAAATTTTCTATAGCTTTTTACACAAACGCATAAGGGCATAATTATATAAACGCTTTTGTCGCTGCAAAGCAAAGATAACGCAAGGTGTTTCATTGTTTTTCGTATGGCTTTGTCAAAGTGTAGGCACGCAACCAAAGCGTTTATGTAAATCTTTCGATGCTTCGCCCAACATCTTGCTAAGCAAATTTTGTTGAATATTAAGGGACTCAAAAAGTTGAGAAATTCTCAAACGAGGATTTACAACTCTTTCATCGCTTCAAAATGGAGAAAATGGCAAGGAGTCTATTTTTTATATTATGGGCCTGCCAAAGCGTCAGTTCGATGCAACACAACTAAAGCGTCTATGTAAATCTGCCTAAATTTTTGTAGCTGTGAAAGTTTCCGCAAATAAAACGGTGAGGTAAGTGCAAGCAAACCAAAGGGGCAGGCAAAAATATGAATGAATGAAAGTTTGACTATTAGATACGTTTTTTTGTTGTTTTTCATTTAAAAATGCTGTTACCAAATTCTTGTACTACACAAATATAATAAACTTGGGTACAGAAATTAATAAATCCTAGAAATTATTTTATCGATATAGTTTCTTGTTGAGTTTAAAAAGTTTTTCACAACAATTTGAAAAATTACGTTTTCTATGCTTTTTACACTTAGAGGAGTAACCTTATGTTATAAATTAAACTTAATGAAAATCAATAACTCTGAACTGAACAATTTTCGCCATGATATAAAATTAAAATGCTGTGGAACAGGAGCAACACTTCTGTGACTACATAAACCCTGTTTCAATCTTTTACGTTCCTGCACAGAATCATAATTGAACGTTTTCAACCGAAACAACAATGGCAACCCAGATTTTTGCGTTATGCTAACTTAAGCGAAAGGTGTAACAGGTGCATGGCGACCTCTCTCTAAAAATAATAACATAACATACAGTTCACAAAAATAACAAATAATATAATTATCTAAAAGAAAAAAACAAAAAACCCATTCGCCCGTCGAATCACCAAAGCTTAGACAATGCGCCATAGTGTATATAATGCACAGTAACCTAAAGGACAAATTATACTTTCATAGCATAGCAGGGCACAGCAACATTGCTCTTAATATCTGTTCAATGGAATTTACGTGTACTTGATTAGACTACGCAGTGCATTGCATTGGATTGCATGGAAGTCTGTTGAATTTTGATTTCCATGTATGCGCTATGCGCGTGACTCTCACTGTTAGTTAACATTGTTATTGCAAAGAGTGGAAAAATGAGCATCACTCTCAGAGTAGCACATATCGCTTCCCAGCGGTGAAAGTGTGCATTACGAAATCCAATACTTCTCAAACACTTCGAGTGCAGCTTACCTTCCAGAATCAATTACAATCAATGTTACTTTTCCATAAGCATGGCCGCTTTGTGGACAGAACTGCTTACTTACATCATTACTGGTAATGGAGTAAGTAAAAGATCTCCGAACAATCTTCGGATGTTTATTACTCTGAGGCACACCTTTCTGAAATTGTTATCGGCATTGTATAGAGGTCATCCACATAACGATACACGCTTTCTAAATATTGAGGAACCTTATAATGCGGCCACTATACCAATTCGTGTACTTGTAATCGAAGTGGTAAAGTATAGTCAACACATTGCAGTGTAATTTATGCAAATGTAATCGGCAGTGTGAGATAGAGCTCCCACAGAATGATACACAATTCTGAAGTGGTAAGTGCTCTTGGAACTGTACAACACAGTGTACAATTCAAAGGCAGGGTAACAGTAAAGTAAATTATGTTTTCATTTACACCATTTTTAAAATGTTTATTCTTATTTAGTTATTTTTGAAATTAACAAATTTATGTGAAATATTTCATCAAAAAAGCTTCAAAAATCTAAAGTATCAACTACAATTTCATTCTAGATATTATGCATATACATACATATGGGGGGCATCCACAAACCTAACCTACATATGTACATACTCTTTCTTATAATTAATAAAAAAACTGAAATATTGTTTGAGAAAAAAAAACGTCAAAAGGATAAAATAACAAACAAAAGTGACCCTTTTGCGCTTTGAATGCTTGTCATATGGTTTGTTTTTATAAGCGCTCATTGGTGCCATCAACTTTTAAAGCATCTGTAAATTAAACAAAAAAAAATGTATAGAAAAACATAAGCATAGGTACATCCCTGCAAAAATCGTTTGGTCATGTCCCTGCAAAAATCGCTGGATCATGTGGTCCACTTGTGTCATCTGGAGTACTTACCATTATACTCCACTGTAATGCAGCAATGGACCAACTCATGTTTCTACACGAACATTTTGTAAGCCGATCATTGCTCGTTTTTAACGATTGTAATCACTACACGATGTTTATTGGACTGTGGGTACTCCATGGATTACTCTGATGTAATGCGGAGCTGGAGTATATGGTCCAGTCCTAGGACATCGCAATGTTAATTGGACCATATTTTTTGTATGAATTGTGGTTAATTTTGGAGCACTCGCTTGGTCCGTAGCGAGTACTTCATACACGCATGCATGGAGTACACGCGATTTTTGCAGGGGTGGTCCACTGGAGTACTTACCATTATGCTCCACTGTAATGCAGCAATGGACCAACTCATGTTTCCACACGAACATATTGTAAACCGATCATTGCTCGTTTTTAACGATTGTAATCACTACACGATGTTTATTGGACTGTAGGTACTCCATGGATTACTCTGATGTAATGCGGAGCTGGAGTATATGGTCCAGTCCTAGGACAACGCAATGTTAATTTGACCATATTTTTTGTATGAATTGGGGTTAATTTTGGTGTACTCGGTTGGTCCATGGCGAGTACTCCGCGATTTTTGCAGTATATACTGCTGTGTCAACTTACATAATACATAAAATCACAATAGGGGGACTCATGATAGCATATAAACTTATAAGGTGTAAAATTATATCCATTTACACACGCTGTTATTTGAACGCACCTAGTAATACTCTTGATAAACTTGATTGTTTATCAGATGTATTATTGCCGAACAACATTTTTTGATTGTTATGCAAATTAAAAATGCCAAGATTAAGTGAAAAATCAAAACTAAAACGTCTTTACTTGCTGATGTGGGAGATTTCTGATGAAAATGCCTGCTGTTATGTCTGCAAGGTTGCATTCCTTTGAGTTTACCGCGTTTACACAATGAAATGTGCGCGTAAATTTATACAAATTGTGTAAATGATTTTTCATACAAAATTTGACAGCTCGTGCGTAAACTAGATAAATTTATACGTTTACACACTTTATAAGGCATTTATACGGTTACATGAGTCCCCCTAATATTTCAGTAGTTCACAGAACTTACAGTTATGCTTGCTTGAACTCCACAATGCACACACTAAATAAGAAAAAACCTATTATTATAATATGTAAATCTAAGTAATATAACTGAAAAACTCACTTAAATATGTAGTTTATATTTGTTTTTTATTATTTATTGCCTGAGGTTTTTTGCTTTTAAATTTTTCAATACTATTTACAGCGCACAATCTTCACACGAATAATCAAATGACGCGTGCCACAAAACGATCTACAAGTACATATATATATTTAAAAGTATGAACATAGATATTTATGTATATATGTATTTTACACGAACCTTCACGAAGTTTTAAAATCTCTATTACGAAGAATGCATAGAAATTTCTTCATTACAAGTCAGCATACAATCTAAGTGAATGTAGTACATTACTTGTAAGGGTTTCGTAATGCATAACGTGGAAGGATCGCAGACTCACTTCGCCGCTGAGTTGCTTGTGTTTGTGCATATTTTACATACTAAGTTTATTTGTGTGTGTGTTTGCCCTTGTTAGCGATAGTCTATGTACGCTACGTCAAGTACAATGTACTCTCTCTTAAACGGACACCTAAGAGACTGCCAAATTTGTCCGCTTATGAGAGGTGTCCGCTTATGAGAAAAATATTATTGATGAATGTTTAAACAGTTTTATTTCCAAAACAAGAATATTAATACATACAAATAAGACTGAGTTAGGAGGTTCATAAAGCTTTGTTCATAAATTAAAGAATAAAGTTTTGTGTACAAAATATTCAAAATAATTGTACGGAAAGTTATGTTGTGTGTTTCAAGCCAGCCGGATGATGCACTAAAATCGTCGTAATTGAGTCTCACTGCAATTTCTTTAGCTTTGCTCCTTATAGTGTGCCTGACAGAGGAATGCTCTTATTTCGAGCCTTCACAAACCATTCGTAGCACAATTTATCAATATTAAGGCCTTTGGGCTTCAGCAGACTTCTTTTTCTCTCCGGGTTGACGTCAGTGTCCCACAAACTTAAAATTTGATCTTTGTTTTTTGATAATGCTAGCAGCTTGCGTTTGCTGATCTTACATTTCTTTGCCAACTCTCGTACACTTCGTTTTTCTTTCTTATGAATTTCAATGACATTAACTTTGTCTTTAATACTCAACACTACTTTAGGCATTGCGATTCACGTACGTACACACACAGATACTAACTACGTGTATGCAATAGGTACATAAATTTTTATGTTTTTTACTGTATTGAAAACAGGTTCTTCGTATTTAGGGGATTCCCCTACATCCATGCACGTATTAGTGAATAAGCAACAGCTATACGAATATGGTAAAGAGTAAATGAAAAAAAAGTGTTGTAAGCTGTCCGGTTATGAGAAATTAAAAAGCCTTTGGGGTAAAAAGCAAGTGTCCGCGTCCTGCTATGGGAGGGTTGTCCGCTCAAAAGGGAAAAACTTAATAAACGCTTAAGGATTTTTTGGTACTGAAAAAATTGTCCGTTTATGAGAGGTGTCCGCTTCAGAGAGTACACGTATAATCAGGCCTATGTTTCACATGCTAAGTACTGCTTTTGTCCTGCAATGCACTGTAAGTATAATTATACATTAATAAATTTCAACAAAAACAACAATGGCAACGCCTATGCGTTTGAGGGAAATTGGTTTTCAGTCCTGAAATTCCTTGAACTCATTGATTTGCTTTGAGATGTGTGAGACAAGCTGTTTACAAAGCAATATCAAATTCTTAAAGTGTTGTCCTTCGTAAGGCAGAACGCTGTATTCCCACTCAACTCTCAATATCTACAGCTTGAACATAATTTAAATCAAGGGAAAGTACTTTTACTATAAAAAAATTAGAGTCATTGTCTGACTTAGTTCCCAATTCATTCAACTCGCCAGCCATCCTTAGCAAGCCTTAGATATGTAGATCCACATGCAATTAAAACAAGGCCAATATTATGTGGGTCACCGTTACTCCTTGCGTCGGAGTCATTCATATTCACATTCACCCATTAGTTCGCATTTTTTAAGCTCTTGTGATTTCACGTTGCTTCTTTTATGTATTCACTACTCATAAAACAAAAAAATTATTAAATGTGTGTATTGTTAAATTGGTATTATCTCAGTTACATTTTAGTGTGGAATCCATTCGAGCTCCCGAAGTAATCTTTCAAACCAAGTCTAATAGGAAGTCATGAAATGGGATTAGCTGAATTGATTGATTTTGTGATAAAACTTTTTCCATCAGACGAGCAGCAAAGACTAGTTGACAACATACTACTAACAGGCGGATGTTCTCAGTTTGCAGGTAATGTTACTTGAACATACATAAATAAGTTCTATTGACTAGAACGTTCTTACTATAGGTTTGAAAGAGAGGCTATCCAAGGAACTTCGTGAAATGCGTCCGTTTCAAACATCATTCCAAATATATGCGGCACAAGTACCCGAGCTTGATGCTTGGTTTGGTGCAAAGGATTTCGCAAACTCTGATCATTTTAATGAATCCTTGAGCACGAAAAGAGATTATGAAGAAAATGGAGGTGATTATTTCAGAGAACATTTATATAGTAATCGATTTAATATGAACATGTAACGCAATTGATTTTTGGAAATATAATTGTCAATAAAGCGTTTTAATAAAAAGTTTATACTTAAATCAATAAAATTGTAGTTCTTCCCAGCCAGCAGAGAACCGTACCATCGTGATGCCATAGCCTACATACCTGTCAAATATTGTTTTTTCGTTCGCGTTTAATAAATTGAAGTGCCATGAGTTGTCCATTTGTGTGTCCAAATCAGCCTTCTTTTTAAATGTGTATACAGCAAATTAGACTATATAATTTTCATATATTCATTTCTAAAATCGAATTAATAGATCAAATATGAGCAGCCAGTTAAGTAAACTTTTTAAACTATGTAAATAATGCAAAAATGTTTGAAAAACACTATTGAGAAAGTGAACCAAGTAATCGAACAGCGATTGAACAGGTGATCGAGGCTGATTTACTATTGTGAAGTCAAACATTCCCCATTTGTATGAATCTACAAATATTTTAAAATATATAAATAACGCAATATACCAGTAGTATAAGAAATTGTTTGAATAAAAGTTTTGAGAAAATGATTCGAGCAATCAAACAACGTTTGCGTCAGAGATTTCGAATTCGGAAGTTATGGGCAGATGAAGCAATATAACCATTGTAAATCTTACCAAGTAGCGCAACTAACAGCTGATCGGTGAAAATTCGCACATTTACACGCACAGTTCTCGACTCAGTTTCAAAAAAAAACTTTACATTATTTAGCTCAAATTTTAAAGTGAGATAATCCTTACAAATTTATGTATATAGAGTATATAAGGCGTTTTTGTTGTTATTAAAACAATATTTTTATTTATATTAAAGCTTTTATCATTTTTTTTTAACTTTGAAAAAACTCCGAACACCATTCCTTCATCATATGTCATTCGACTGCCTATTTCACTGCCTTCCACTCTATTCGCAACAAGCTGCCAAACTATATAGTAAACAATGAATATAACTCAAGCGCACTGTTTGAAAAGATCGTCATGGATGTCACTGGTCCATTTCCTACTAGCAAACGCGAGGAAAAATACGTACTGGTGGTTATAGATTATTTCCGAATATGGCCCGAGATATACCCATCCCGAATTGTCATTTCACAATAATTTAGCAAACAACGTACTAATCTAGTTGTCTGCTGGGTTTGATCAGTTATTTTTAATACAAGTTACTAGTTACGTTCCAATGACGCGTGAACCAGATACGGATAGAAATTTAACATTTAAATGCAACAGCAACGTTGTGATCCTGATATTTATCTGGTTCAATTTCTAATCCGTATAGCAGTTCTGTTCGTTTCGTTTTCTGTAGTGAAGTGTGTTGACTTCTTTCTGACAGACACTCGCTTAAGTGAGCATAACGGGAAATTCTGGGTTGATATTGTTGTTTCGGTTGAAAACGGTCAATAAGGGTTCTGTGCAGAGACGTGAACGATTGAAACAGGGTTTATGTAGTCACATAAGTGTTGCTCCTGTTCCACAGCATTTTAGTTTTATATCATGGCGAAAAGTGTTCAGTTCAGAGTTATTGATTTTCATTAAAAGTTTAATTTATTACGGAGGGTTACTCCTTTAAGTGTAAAAAGCAGAGAAAATGTAGAGTTTTTCAAATTATTGTGAAAAACGATTTTAATTTGAATTTCTGTACCCAAGTTCACTATATTTGTGTAACACAAGAATCTGGAGGTCAACTCCTTAACTATGAAAAACTGAAAAATGTACACTTATTGAAAACTCATTTGCCACACAATTTACACTTTGAATTTAGTTCTGTTTTTATGCACAAAATTTTGAAACTAAAAACAAAATTTTCATTTGTCAGAAAAAATAAAGAAAAAACGGCCTAATTTCAAAAAACCCTATCGAAATACAAACTGGCTTGCTTGTTTTTAATGAACTACGTTGTATTCTTCTTGTATTTCGTTAGTTTTTTTAAATATAGTTCATACACTTACACCAGTACTGAAACCTTATTGGCTCCCTCGACAAAAAATATAAGAAAAAATACATAGAAAATAAAGTAGTGTCATATAGGAGTTTGATTTGTTTGCACTTAAAGCACTATTTTATTTGCAGAGACTTTCACAGTTACAAAAATTAAGGCGGATTTACACAGAACGCTTTGGTTGTGTTGCATTCATTAATTCATCTGTCGGGTGAAGTATCGAAAAATTTACATAAATGATTTGGTTGCGTGCCTACGCTTTGACAACGCCATGCGAAAAACAATGAAACGCCGCACGTTATCTTTGCTTTGAAGCGACCAAAGCGTTTATATAATTTTGCCCTTATACATTTGTGTAAACACCCTTAGAAGTGAAAATTTTCCATGTTACATGTGTGGCGCTTTATATTTTGACTCTAATTTAAACAAATTTTTGCTTTCCGTATGTTTCCGCATTGTTGCAGGCTACAATCTTCTAGTATTCTTATTTCCGCGGAAATATATGCAACTATTTCATCTGTAAATACTACAAAGTTTTATTAAACTATCAAATGCAACTCAGCTTGAAGTACTCTTACGTAACAAAATTCAACTCTAGACCTGAGATTGCATCAGGTGAGCGAGGCTGTTTGTAATTTTGACGTTTATCGCTTAGTTGACACACTTGTATAGGTGCACTATGTTTGAAGACGCTTGATTTTAATCTGAGCCTCGGGCTAGATTCAGTAAATGTGAACTCAAAACACACACTTATTGAATCTAGGCTCTGGTATCAAGTTTTAACATTTAGGGAAAAGTGAGCATCTCTAAAAACTGAATTAACACCACTGATGACCTGATATGAAACTTCTCGCTCTCTGAGAGCGGCAAAAAGTGCATTTTTCATAACATAGCAGAGCCATCATCTCAAATCAAATTTGGGCATTTCAGAATAACTTTGGGGGTATTTTACACGGTAAAGGTTTAATTTATGATTTTCACCGAAAATTTACTCAAGATTGTCAAATGGATATCAAAAAACTCGAATTTTTGTCAGAATTACAAATCCGAAGAAAAAAATAACTCTTGTTCACCCGTGGAAAATTTATCAGTGACAATACCTTTCATCGAAGGGCTGCAAACGAAACGGGGTTTTGGTAGCAACTTTCTATTGGTAAAAGTCAGATTCTTAGTCTTCGCATTGATGTAAATGAATGCATAAAGGCCATATTGTTGTGGAGCGTTGCGAGATTCCATTTTGACAGCTGAGATAAATTGTAGGTATACGTATAGGTTAACGCAACATGTTTAATTAATAGCCTTTTGCGGACGACAACGCAGATACTTCACCAAGTGCTCTAATTTCGTAATTTCTTATACATTTTTTGCGAATGTGGATATACATATGTATGTACATAAACGTTTTGGTCACATCAAAGTGAAACAAGGGGCTAGCCGTTCATTGTTATCTTATGGTGGTGCCAGAGCAACAAAGCAAAGCAACGCAATCGAAATATATTATTTCATATTTTTTCACTTATCTTCCACAAAATATTTCTACAAAACTTTGCCTTTTTTATAAATTTTAATAAGTTTTTATCAGCTTTCTTGCTGATTTATTTGAAAATAATGAAACCGAACGGATTTCTTGGAGTTTGTGCGTATTTTAAGCAACTCTATAGCCATCTGATTTCAAGACCCATTCTTGGAAACGAATGAACTTTTGTTTACAATTGAATGAACAGACAACTGATTTCAACCCCATTCCTGGAAACGAATTGAGAGAAATGAATGTATCGTATCAGGTCATCAGTGATTAACACAATTGCTTTAGTTTTCATTTACGATTGACTGAGTTTGCCATAACACAAATTTTCAACCATTCCTTACTTAAATCTAACTGCGTGATTCACTTTTTTTCATTGCATTGCAATCAAGCAAAACTAGGTTCACAACATTTGATTTGTGAAGAAATGCTAGAAATGTGAAAGTGTAATACGTAAAGGTACACATTATTTTTGTTTTGTGCAAATTGAATCAACGCCAATTTCTACGTTTATTAAATTATATACATATGTGACCCGGCCTATGAAAAAGGTGGCTTATGACTCAAAAAATTGCGAAGAACAGCTGTTAAAGATAAAAAATGCATTTCTTCAAGTTCTTAGTAGTTTTCTTTTTTTTTGAGTCAAAGCCACCTTTTCATAGGCCCGGGTCACATATATGAAACCAAAGAAACATGCTAACATTTTTACATTTTACAACAAATGCGATCTAATAATTGCCGAACTATTGTGAAAACTGAAAAATGTAGCACTCATTGAAAACTCATTTGCACACACAATTTACACTTTAATTTTCATGCGATCTGTAAATTATTGTACACATAGTTTTGCTGAATGAGCGCTGAATGTAAAAGTCTTATGTCCAGTGAGCAAAATATTCATCAAACGCCATGAAAACAAAAAGGGTCATTCTGCAATAGTGCAATATGAGTTTTGAATGTCCCAATAGTGTACACTGGCTGCCAAGAAAACTCACGAAGTTTTTATCAGTGAGTTTTTTTGTTCACAGTTTTGCTTTACAGAATCAGAATTTCAAAGTTTACACAATTTTCTTATGTACACTTAAAACTCACAGTTAGCGAATAGGGCCCCAGGGGTCAATGGGTCAATTCCCTAACTGTGAAAAACTGAAAAATGTACACTTATCGAAAACTGATTTGCACACAAAATTTACACTTTAAATTTTCATGTGAATTCTGTAAAGTATTGTGCACATTGTTTTGCTGAATGAGCGCTGAATGTAAAAGTCATATGTCAGTGAGAAAATGTTTATCAAACGCCATGAAAAGAAAAAAGTTATTCTGAAACAGTGAGTCTTGAATGTCACAATAGTGTACACTGGCTGTCAAGAAAACTCATGAAGTTTTATCAGTGAGTTTTCTTGTTCACAGTTTTGCTTTACAGAATCAGAAATTTTCAAAGATTACACAATTTCTTGTGGTACACTTTAAAACTCACACATAGTGAATAGGGCCCCAGTACAATCAAAATAAAATGTTTGTAAGCTTGTTCGATCTAAATGGGGTGAGTGCAAATAAACAGTTTATTTCACCTGTACGGGCCCGACGTTTTTGTGCCAACTTTCTTTCCTGGCATCTTCAGGGGCGGATCTATATTTTTTAACATAAAACATACCAACCAACAACAGTTTAATGATTTACATAATCCGCTAGAAAAACATAGTTTCATACACCAATAAATTGAAAACTATTCACTACATTGATAATTAAACATTGAAGCTAAATAGGAATTTATACATTGATTTTTGGTCATTAAACTAAAACTGATTTTAACAATTAAAAACGATCCCATCTAATGTCATACTAAAACTAAGGCGCCTCCTGCGATTTTACAACCAGATTGACTGAATTTTTGTATGTGGCGCGTCGGGTATTTGACGCTTGCCCCGCGACTATGAAATAAAAAGCCATCAATCAACATTTGCATTGAGAACCGTTAGCGTTCGGGTTTGTGAATATTGTCGTCGTCGGATGATGACTTTTTTTTACATTGCAACTACAGCAGTTTTATTAATAATAAAAAAATGAATAAAAATGTTATAAATAA
>JARSSU010041924.1:0-18054 GCA_029619165.1 Eurosta solidaginis | reverse complement strand
AATCGGATGTATAAGATCAGAAATATATAGTGAACAGATCTACATACCTAAACGATTTTTAAGATAAATAAAAAATAAAAAATAGGTAGGTACTTTGTGTGAGGATGCACAGTTCAGGTTTTTGTGGTGTGCGTGTAAAAACTATGACTACGAATCACGCATTTCAACAATATATGACGTAAACGTAATTATTTGATGAAATTTGATGAATTTTGAAGCTTCTAGCCGTAAAAAAGGGGCAAAAACGACAGTTTATATGAAGTATATAATATATATACCACCGATCTCTATGATTTTTTCAGAGAACAATATATGCTATATACGTAAACATTTGGTGAAGTTGAAGCTTCTAGCTGTTAAAATGGGGTAGAAATTGCGAAAAGTTTCTTATCTGAACAATCGGTTGTATGAGATATATACTATATATACAACCGATCTCTATGATTTTTTAAGAGAACAATATATGCTATATACGTAAGCATTTGGTGAAATTTGAAGCTTCTAGCTGTTAAAATGGGGCAGAAATTTCGCAAAGTTTCTTATCTGAACAATCGGTTGTATGAGATATATACTATGTATACCACCGATCTCAATAATTTTTTCAGAGAACAATATATGCTATATACGTAAACATTTGGTGAAATTTGAAGCTTCTAGCTGTTAAAATGGGGTAGAAATTGCGAAAAGTTTCTTATCTGAAAAATCGGTTGTATGAGATATATACTATATATATAACCGATCTCTATGATTTTTTCAGAGAACAATATATGCTATATGCGTAAGCATTTGGTGAAATTTGAAGCTTCTAGCTTGTAAAATGGGGCCGAAATCGCAAAAAAAATATATATACTATATATATATACTATATATACCATCATATATATATTATATATATCACCGATCTCTATGATATTTTGACACAACAATACATACTATATACGTAAGCAATCGGTGAAATTTGAAGCTTATAGCTGTTAAAATGGGGTAGAAATTGCGAAAAGTTTCTTATCTGAACAATCGGTTGTATGAGATATATACTATATATACCACCGATCTGTATGATTTTTCATACAACAATATATGCTATATACGTAAGCATTCGTTGAAATTTGAAGCCTCTAGCTCTTAAAATAGGGCAGCAATTACGAAAAGTTTCTTATCTGAACAATCGGTTGTGGGGGATATATACTATATATACGACCGATCTGATAATTTTTTCAGGCAACAATATGTGCAATATACGAAATTATATGGTGAAGTTTGAAGCTTCAATCTGTTAATCTGTAAGATATTACAAAAATCCTCTTTTTCTGAAAAATCGGTTGTATGGAGGATATGTGCTATAGTGGTCCGATCCGGCCGGTTCCGATAAATGTCTAATCGGACACCCAAATACACCCGCTCACCAAATTTTACCAAGATATCTCAAAAATTGAGGGACTAGTTTGCATACAAACAGACAGACGGACAGACGGACATGGCTAAATCAACTCAGCTCCTCAACCTGATTATTTCGGTATACTTAATGTTGGGTCTATCTATTTTCCTTTAAGGATTTGCAATTTTGGGTTTCGTGACGAAATTAATATACCATTTCATTTTCATGAAAGTTATAAAAGACGGGAACCAGTGCAAATACGTAACATTTCTTCTATACCGTAAAGAAGAGAACGGAAAACTGTTAAACTACGTTACTTATGGATCGAAGTTATAAGGAAGGGTTTTTTGGGGGTTTATATCAGTAAATTGCTGTAAAGCTTTAAGTTTGAGCTCAATGCAAGTTCAGTCTATACTGGTTTACATACGCCAAAATACGCTTTCGATAAATAATGACAACTAAAAATTATCTCAAAATCTTAGCTGTGACTTTAATTATTGACTTTGCCGCCGCTGCCAGGACTGTGACTAAAGTACCGAGCAGCAGAAAAATTGTCAAGCTTTTGATAATTAGTCATATGAAGGAAATAGCACTAGAAAGATCAGGGTATAAACCTGATGAAACCAACTACAAACCAGGTACTATGGTAAAGCATCCGAATTTGATTTTTATGTTACCCTGTATAGATACGTTACGTTAGTGTGGGTTCAGCAACTAGCAAAATACCATGCAAAAAATGTGATTAGTTTATGATGAATACGGGATGAGTCGCAAAGGAATTTTCTGCTATAGCCAGTTCTTATCTTTTCATATGGGTTGGTGTGATCCCTTTTGTTTGAGCATGTCCTATGGATAGACTAATAATGTCATGCCTGAATGGATAGTGTCGGATTCATCCTCTTTATACCCCTCAGGGTACTGCTGCAGAGATACTTTTTGTACTGTTCGACACTTTCTCTTTGTTCCCCTTTGGGTACTGTCCGACGCGCCCTCTTTGTACCCCTACGGGTATTGTCGCTCAGACCTGTTTTCTACTCACCGTTATACCCTTATGGGTACTGTTCGACGCGTCCTATTGTACCCCTGCGGATACTCTTTGCTCGCAAATGGGTACTGTTGGACAAGTCCTCTTTATACTCGTACGGGAATCTTACGAATTTTATAATTTTTTTAATTTAATTTAATACAATATTCTAAACTTTTTTCGTATTGGTGTTTTACAATAATAATAAAAAAAAATATTACGATAGTGGCACAGAGGGTCGTAGTACTTTATGTTCGGTATAGAGCTCCGCATTTTTCTTAAGTAATTCTATTCAATCATATTTGACCTTTTCATTTTATTCATTTCGCTCCTGTTTGGTTCTTATTGTTTTTTTTTCAATTGGCTACATAAATTTCAAACTGACTGATGCCAAATATACTTACTTACTTACTTAATTGGCGCTTAACCGTCTAAATGGATATGGCCTTCCAACAGGGCGTGCCAGTCGCTCATTCGCTCCGCCAACCGGCGCCAATTGGCCACACCAAGGGAGTTTAAATCGTTTTCCACCTGGTCCTTCCAACGGAGTGGGGGCCACCCTCTACCTCTGATTCCATAGGCGGGTTCCGATAGAAACACTTTCTTGGCCGGAGCATCATCTTTCATTCGCATAACATGGCCCAGCCAGCGCAGCCGCTGCATTTTAATTCGCTGGACTATGTGGATGTCTGCGTAGAGCTCGTACAGCTCATCATCAAATCTTATTCGGTACTCGCCATCGCCAACGCGTAGAGGTCCATAAATCTTTCGAAGAACTTTTCTCTCGAACACTCCCACAGCCGCTTCATCTGCCAAATATACCCAAAAGGGAATATAGGGGATCAATTATACCCCATTGTGGATAAATGAGATCAATGGTAGACCGCTCTCTTTAGGAACTAATCGCACGATTTTTTTACAGGGTATGTAAATACTACTACATGCATACAATGTATGCACAATGTTGCCAAAATCGACTTCATTAAGTCACGCTGCTCTGTTATACTTCAAGAAGCAAAACAAAACAAGTAAGAACGGGACTGTCTTCGGCTGTGCCGAAGACTTCATACCTTTCATGAATGGGGCTGAACAATAATCTTATCCCGTTCGTAATCTCCGAATAATCGGATGTATAAGATAAGAAATATATAGTGAACAGATCTACATACCTTAACGATTTTTAAGATAAATATAAAATAAAAAATAGGTAGGTAATCTGTGTGAGGATGCAAAGCTTCACGTTTTTTGTGGTCGGCATGTAAAAACTAAGGCTAACGAATCACGTATTTCAAAAATATATGACGTAAACGTAACTATTTGATGAAATTTGATGAATCTTGAAGCTTCTAGCCGTAAAAAAGGGGTCAATATGACAGTTTATATGAAGTATATAATATATATACCACCGATCTCTATGATTTTTTCAGACAACAATATAGGCTATATACGTAAGCATTCGTTGAAATTTGAAGCCTCTAGCTCTTAAAATAGGGCAGTAATTACGAAAAGTTCCTTATCTGAACAATCGGTTGTGGGGGATATATACTATATATACGACCGATCTCATAAATTTTTTCAGGCAACAATATGTTCAATATACGAAAGTATATGGTGAAGTTTGAAGCTTCATCTGTTAAATTGGGTAAGATATTACAAAAATCCTCTTTTCTGAAAAATCGGTTGTATGGAGGATATATGCTATAGTGGTCCGATCCGGTCGGTTCCGACAAATGTCTAATCGGACACCCAAATACACCTGCTCACCAAATTTTATCAAGATATCTCAAAAATTGAGGGACTAGTTTGCATACAAACAGACAGACGGACAGACGGACATGGCTAAAACAACTCAGCTCTTCAACTGATTATTTCGGTATACTTAATGGTGGGTCTATCTATTTTCCTTTAAGGACTTACAATTTTCGGTTTCGTGACGAAATAATATACCATTTCATTTTCATGAAGGTATAACAAGTAAGGATGTCTAAGTTCAGGTGAAACCGTACATTAGATACCCAGCTGTACACTTGAAATGCTGTTGTTGTTTGTTTTGTGTGCTTAATAGTGTTACAAGGCTGCGCAATAATACATATACATACATATGGTTCTATTCTGAACTAATTTTTCTTCGAGTTATAGCTCCCGAAACATAGAAAACTGTTTAGTCATAAAAGGGGCGGTGCCACGCCCATTTTTTTAAATTTGAAGTTTTCCTATTTATTGTTATAAATCCACCTGAGAAATGAAATACCATTGATATAAAGCTCTTTTTGGCAAAGATATAGCTTATTTTATTCTTCCACGACCCATTTTAAAAATCTTTTGTATAAAAGTGGGCGTGGTCCTTAACCGATTTCGTTCATGTTTGTTCAAAGCATTCCTTATAGTAAAGGCAACCTCTCTGCCGCATTTTGTTACGATAGGTTTAACGATATTTGATTAATAATATTTGTAAAATTGATTTTATCACAAGTGGGCAGTGTTACGCCCATTTAAAAAAAGTCAAATTTTTATGAAGAGTCTCAATATCAGTGCAGACGTCAAAATTATCAGTTTTTTTGAGTTTTCCAAAATGTTATATATATAAAAAGTGGGCGTGGTTATCATCCGATTTCGCTTATTTTCAATACCAATCTATTCTGGGTCCATATAAGCTCGTGTACCAAATTTGGTGAAGATATCTCATATATTTACTCAAGTTATCATGCTAACGGACGGACGGACCGAAATAGCTCAATCAAATTTTTTTTTCGATACTGATGATTTTGATATATGGAAGTCTATATCTATCTCGATTCCTTTATACCTGTACAACCAACCGTTATCCAATCAAAGTTATAATACCCTCTGTACAAGTACAGCTGGGTATAAAAAAGAACAGAATTGCAAATTATACCAACACCTTCACTCCGCCACTACTGATGAGCGTTGGTTGGATTAAAATCGACACAGAGGCGTGCAGAGTTCGTCAGGCCAACTAGGCTTAATTTGCATACTCACATTCGTTGTATCGAACGCAAGCAACGATAACGAAAGGATAAAAGATAAATTACGCATGGCTTTGAATTTTAAGCAAATACGAAATCCATGTGGGGCGAATGTGAACAAAAGAGTTAAGCAAAAGCATGCTGGAATAATGGTAAAGCTACTGACTTCCTTTCAATGTTAAATACACGTTATGTCTTCCTTTAAGGTATTATGTGTAATGTAAATATGTACATGTGGTGTGTGATGCATTGAGTTTACTAAAAGTTATTGTGAGTAAGCGCCATTGATGGCAGTTGCTCAGTAACAAAGTACTTTGTTTTTGATTGTGGAATGTGTTTTTGGTTTTCTTTTGAAGAAAAAGCTTTTATGTGATGGGAGGCTCAACTCCTTAAAAAATGCGTGAGTATCAAGTACACGTGACGTTCGGTATGTAAACATTAAGCTGGGTCGATTTATTAATCTATATCGCACCATAGATATGCTATAGTGGTCCGATCCGGTCGATTCCAACAAATGTCAAATCCCCTGTCAAAATATGCCTGCTTACAAAATTTCATCAAGATATCTCAAAAATTGAGGGACTAGTTTGCGTTCAAACAAACGGACAGACGGACATGGCTAAATCAACTCAGCTCGTCCCCTGATCATTTTGGTATACTTATTGGTGGGTCTAGCGGAAACATATACATAAAAAATGATATGGAGCCTTGAAAATGAAAAAAATTCGATTTCGACCAAAACAGTCCCAAAAACCAAATAAAATTTTTTTTTAAACTGTTAATGCCAACTTTTTTATCGCATAATTTTAAGTGGGATAGGAACTATGAGACAACTCTTTTTCATCGGCAACACTTTTGCACGTTTCTGAAGAAACCCTTAAAAAAAATGGCAAAAAAATAAATTTTTTCACCAAAACACTCCTCAAAACCCAAAAAAAATATCAAAAAACTGTTATCGCTAAAATTTTAGCGGACAATTTTGAGTCGGACAGGGTATACATGAAAATTTTAATATCAAATGAAAATTTTTTAAGTAGGTTTTGAAAAAAACCTTAAAATGAAAAAAAGTCTAAAAACTCAAATTTTGCAGGCTCGAAAATTATTTTTTTGGGTATGCTTAGTGGAACTTTTTTTCCTGAGCCCAAAACCTAACGAAAAATCGATGGCGCGATTTGGGTTAACTTTCGTCCATGCAAATCAACCCAGCTTAGTAAACATACAGGTACAAGTCTTTAAATCAACTAGATCACGCCTAGAGGGTGAAACTAAGCACAAGAGGAGTAATCTTAAATGTAACCAATGATTTCAGGCTATTTTAGAGGAGTTTCGTCAGCTTCGTATCGGTAACAACCGATACCGACACGTTCTTTTCTTTATCGGCTTATTATCTATAGCAATTAATTATCGTCGAATTATCGGTTTGTTATCTGCATGTTGGCGCCGAGTCATCGGGTTCTTATCGGATTCTTGTCGGCGGGCTACATATTTGTCATGAATTTTATATTGAAGTTTTATTGTTATCTGTTTCATAACAAGCTAGAAGCCGTCGCTAACAGCTCGGTAATACGCCGATAACAAATTGGTAGCAATCTGAGCAGAAATCGATATGATAACGAGGTAATAACAAATCGATAACTTTTCAATGACAAGTTTATATCATTTTGATAACACATCGTTAAATTTCAATGAGTAACCGTTTAATTGTCGATGGTAAATAGATACCATGTCTACAATCTATCAATAACTTTTTAATAACAAATAGATAGCATATCTTTTCTATAAAAAAAAACTATAACTTTCCAATAAAATATCGATAACATAGCGATAACTTTATAAAAATTTAATATTCCTTCTATAAATAGTTGATAACTTTTAGATACAAATCGATAAATTTTCGGCAACATATCGATAACATTTTGATAACAAGCCGATAACATCGATTGAAAACCCCGATAAGAAGCTACAAACAAATTGGCATACTTTGATAACAACTCTATAACTGATCGATTATAAATAAATTACCTTTTGATAGTACGTCGATAGTTTTTCGGTAAATACTCGTTGGATTTTCGATAATAAATAGATAGCTTTTCGATAGCTCGTCGATAGAAATGATCACTCATCGTAACCTTTGTTATCGTTAGCGTGATACGCGTCTATATTTCGCCGTGTATATGTATAACATAGATATAGTACAACAAAACCCAACAGATTCTCTTATATATGGAGCAATTAAGACCAGCTCTTATGAGTATTTTATGGTGATATGCATTGCTACTAAAGAATTGACACCCCGGAAGACCAAAACCAAGTTTGACAAGGGCGCCAAATCTATCCAATATATTTACATATTATCCACACTTACGGCGGCGATGTAAGGTCTGCGGTATACTGTGCTGATACGGAAATAAACAGATCCTACAAGCTGCCAGATCACTGTGGCGGTTTTCAGGTTTTCAGGTGGAATTTGCTCCTATCAATAAAAGGAGAGGACTGAAGACTCTTGTCGGATATTCTGAGTGGACACTGCCTTCTGGCGTCACATGCCTTTAAATTAGGCTTGGCCAATGATAGCAGATGTAGGAAGTGCGGATTGAAGGAGGAAACGATCGAGCACGTTTTGTACTCGTGACTTGCGCTTGCTTGGCTAAGGCTCTATAAGATGTGATACAGCTGTCAGATCTAGAAGCAGCAAGTGACATAGGTCCTAGAAAGCGTCTAGTGTTTACGAAGAGGACGCATAATATTTAAGAGCCCTGGTTTTCGATAGGATTTTTCAATTTGGTCGCTAAATAAACTTCTGGTAACACTACGGACTCACTCAGTGTATATGAGATCCTCATGGATCGGCCAGTTTAACCGAACTTAATGGCGTCGGAGAATAGGGGAGGGTGCCTTCTGTATGATTTCCTAATATATATGTAGTTTTCCTAATATATGACGCGTGTGATATAGTACACGTAGAGATTTCTATAATATTTAAATTATGTTCCAACTCAAGAGAGTATTTAGATAATTTTATCTGGAACTCGATTTATATTAATATATTTTTAGCGCAAACCCCTTTAAATGCAGTAAAACCTCCGTTGGGCAGACATATACCGTAAGTCAACCTTTGTCCGCCTAAAAAAGGGCTCCGATCAAAGGAGTGGGTAGCTATTTGGAAGTTTGTTTAATTGGTTAATAGGTTAAGTACTCACATCCTTCTATTTTAAAGACACATTTTTATATTATTCTGTTTCTAAAATTATGTAAGCCTATGCTTTGGCTGAGGTCTTAGAGCCTCCACATAGTTTGAAAGGTGAACAAGGGCGCCGAAGCGTGTAAAAATACGATACACATACGCTTACACTTACCAAAATAATGAAATCGTGATGCTCTATGGTAACCTGTGCCGATCCGGTAATAACAAAATCGGGCATAAGGCCCCGGTTATATGTGCATAGATGGTAATGGTGAAAAACGTAGATGAACTGGGAGAGGAGAGTCTATATATATGCATATGATCAACGAAGCAGGAAAGCTGTGAAACCAAGTATAGGCTGCAAGGTTTCAAATTTTCAGAAGCCGCTAGTAGGGTGGGCCCTAGGTAACTTCTAGTATTGTCCAAGAAGGCATAGTTTTTTCATAACATATGTTAATTTTTATCGTCAAATAAGCTTTCTTTACATTAAAAGCTCACTCTTCAGAACCAGAGATTTTACCATTTGGATGTATCCCTATATACATATAGTAAGTAGGTTTTATTATGTAATTGCGCTTCCCTTCTACAGTTGTCGTTCGGCTCATGCAATGGTCTCTTCATATTTGGCATCAGCAAGCTTGTTGCTCCTTACTTCGCAACATCAAAAATTTCAAAATAATGAACTTATGCCTCGTGGGGTTGAGCTTTATTTGTGTTTTAATTAGTTTAACACCTCCCGCATGAATACAACGTGCATTATGAAACAAGACCAAAATTATGAAATGCCACAAGCAAGTACATTAGACCGAACAACTCGAAGAGAGAAATAATAAGTTTGTGGTGCTTTTGACTAAGTAAAAAGGTTCGTTAGGTGCGAATACGAGAACAGCAGAGGCAGTTTTTTTTTAACAAATTTCGTCAGTTACTTAGTTACGCACTTAATTGGCGCTTAACCGTTTAAACGGTTATGGCCGTCCAACAAGGGGCGCCAGTACAACAAGGCGCGCCATCGCTTTGCCAACTTGCGCCAATTGGTCACACCAAGGGAGATTAAATCGTTTTTCACCTGGTCCTTGGTTAATTACATAAAATTTTTGTTACTTTAGATAATTTGTGAAAAACTTCCATATATTTTATTTTAGTTAGTTAGTGGAAACCAATCTCAAAAACGTTTTCGAAAAAATTTTATACAATTTAGCAATAACTTCGATTTTTTTCCTAGTAGCTGTCTGAGGTCTATTTGGTTTAGAAATTATTATTTTCTAGACATTTTGTCTCCCAGGATTTTCGGAATGTGAAATTTCAATACCAGAATACGGGGATTGTCTCAAAAATTACCCTGTATAGGTTTATTTACGGTTTTGGCAACCGTTGCTATTGACCAATTTGCCAAACTCAATAGACAATTTCTTAGAAGCAAAAAAAACTTTCTAAAAGACCGATTTTGAAGAGTAGGATTAGTAATTTAAGGAGAAAAAGTGAACTTAAAAATTTAAAAGAGGTATGCCCTGAAATGCATCTAACTAAAGGGTGTCTTTAGCATTTTCGAATATGTCAGAAACTTGAGGTGACGGAACTGTTTTGATTAAGATTCTGGGTCACCACGTCGAAACCTTCGAGCTTCTGTTTCTGGTTACAAAATTTATTTTGATTTTGGTTGACCTGTAATATAAATAAATATGACTTCAGATTAATGTTCCTTGCAACAAAAACCCTTAGAAACCAATAACAAAATCTGCCGTCCGATTTATATATTTTTTTTGTTCCCCAGTGTCTTTTGATCTTAAGAAAGAGATATTTGTGGCGCAAGTTTTTAATTATTTAAACGGAAATTAAAATGCTATTTTCAACAATTAAGTTCCATTGACCGGGATCACGAAATCCCGGTATCGTCATACCTAATTGGGCCTCGCAAACTTCGTTGAGAAAAAGGGTTTGATTTTAAAAAAGTTAAAATGTTGAAAAAGTTTCTTTTGATTTGAACAATGTTTCATTTGAACTTGATTTGAAAAAACTTCAGTTGATTTGTAAACAATTTCAATTGATTTGAAAAAAGTTGTATTTCATTTGAAAAATTATTCATTTGACTTGAAAAAGTTCATTTGATTTGCAAAAACTTGAATTTATTTGCAAAAAGTTTAATTTGACTTGGAAATAGTTTGGTTTGATCTGAAATAAGTTTATTTAATATGAAAAAGATTTAATTAGATTTGATTTGATTTTGACTTGAAAAAAGTTTTTGATTTTTAATAAGTTTCATTTGCTTTTAAAAATTCTCATTTGATTTGGAAAGAGTTTCACTTCAACTGAGAAAGTTTAATTTGTAAAAAAAATTATGAAATTTGAAAAAGGTTTAACTTGACTTGAAAAAAGTTTCAACTGATTTAAAAAAAATTTCTTTTGATTAAAAAAAATATTTATTTGCTGTGGAAAAAGTTTCATTTGATTTGAAAATAGTTTACAGTTTACATTAAAACACTTTAGTTAATTTGAAAAAGTTTCACTTGATTTTGAAAAAAGTTTCATTTGATTTGAGAAATACCTATTTGATTTGAAAAGTTGCACTTGATTTAAAAAAGGTTCATTTGTTTTGAAAAAATTTTATGAAATTTAGAAAAAGTTTTATTTAATTTGAAAAAGGTTTCAATCGATTAATTTAAAAAAATCTCTTGATTTGAAAAACAGGTTTTAAAAAAAGTTTCAAGCGATTTTAAAATAGTTTCATTTATCTTGAAAATTGTGTCATTTGATTTTAAAAAAGTTCGATTTCACCTGTAAATGCTATATAAATTGGTTTTAAATTTTTATTCAATTTGGTCATATAACCGGTACCTTGGCGAGTAAAATGGGGTGTGTTGAATGTATTTCAGAAGCAACTTCAACACTGACGAACATTTTCGTTTAAGAGCACAAATATACAAACACTTTTTCTTTAAATGGGTCGGTCTAATGCACGTGTATGAGATCACACAAAAATTATGTTGCATATTAATTGGTGTTTATTAAATTTTTCAAACAACATCAAAGGCAAAGTTATCTCATTTGTGTTTTATCTTTTTAATACAAAATAATAACATAATGCATAAATTTAGAATTTTTAATTCTGAATTAATGAAATAAGTGAAAAATTCTGGGCAAAGAAAAAATTTAACAATAACAGTGATTCTTGATTTTTTTTACAACATAGATGTTCGCATCTGGGATTTGTTGTTGTTGTTGAATTAACGATAAAGACACCCCCGAAGGCTTTGGGAAAGGTTATCGATGTTGATGGTCCTTTGCCGGTACTAGCCCGACCATATCGGGCACGATTTAGTTCGACCACATTAAACCTTCTAGGCCATACCGCCTTCCCCACCCCTAGTTCCATGAGGAACTTGGGGTCGTCAGGCTGTTAATGAAACAGGATTCGCCACGGGTAGGTGAGGGAATTTCGGATTTGTCAACTTGTATATTGACTATTAAGCATTATTAGGCCCTCGATGCACTGCTGCAGGCATTACATAGATCTTTTGTACTTGACCTATTTCAGTATGTGGAGCTTTCAGTATGTTTATGTACCTCTTCCGGATGTTTACTCCATAGAGTCACGCCACCTAGATGGGAGAGTCTCTGGCTTCCAGAACAACGCATTCGCCGAAAATATTGTTCGGCGTTCCATCCTTTAGCAGAGTCCTGTACACTCAATACAGTGTTGTCTGAACTGTTTTGATTCCCACTTACTTATGGTTTCGCTATTGTGTGCCTTTGTGAGTACTCAGATGGACCCTGGACCATAGAATGCTGCTATAGCACTCTGCTTGGCTAGGTAGTCTGTATGTTCATCACATTCATATCCCTGATGCACGGGGACCCATCATATCAAACCTAGTTTTGGCTACCAGACCGTATAGGACTCATATATAATTATCCATTAGCTTAGAAGTAATTGTGTAAGACTGCAAGGCGCATAAGTCTGCCTGGGTGTATGACACAATAAGTATACTCATTGAGGATAAATCCCTGCTATACATATTCTGTACCGAAATCCTTTATTTCATGGATTTCTGCTGAAAAATTGTGTGGTAGAATTTTATTGGTGTCGATTTCTTGAAGTTCGGCCCATAGATACCAGCTCCCGTTTTTCCGTCTTAAATCATCAGACCTCTATGTCAGGGTCAGTATATGGATTCCCTCTTCTTCCCAAAGAGTTCTAATCAAATGGACACTTCAAACTTCTGTGCGATTCTAAGCGTAGCTGTAATATGGGATTTCATATGAATGTTCTTATTACTTTTATATGACATGTTTTTGCTCTTTAGCTCAGAGATATGCTGTCTTAGTGCAGCAAGTGTTGCCTCCTTCTCTATTAGAATATTTATACCCAATAAGTGCATCAGAAAGGGACGTTATCATCGCTTTCGTTATGTCAATACAAACTAGGCGATGCAATTTTGTTGATTTTTCTATTGCCGTTCTCTGCATGGTCTTCGGTCACCAAACAAAGGAAGCAAGAGCTCGAAATTAAAGAGCGCAACGAAATGCTGATCTGACAGTTTTTGCTTAAGGATACCCTACCAAATCCAGTCCGCCTTCAATAGGGCACCAGTTAATACAGCCGTTTAATGCAGACTAGCATGAGCAGACCCTAGGAAAAATCCAACAGCATCGCCCCTTACCAATACGGTGAACCGCGTTATCAATATACAATATCCCGCTCTTGCAGAATATGACCCTGGCCCAACTTCATTCTGAATACTGTAACAGGTTAAACTCTTACTTATACAGAATAAACACCGACATTCGTAATGTATGCCCTGCTGCAAATGATTTGTCTCGTCATGACACTAACCATCTTTTCAACTGTAATGTTGAACCAACGCATCTAACACTAACATCCCCATGGTCCACCTCTCTTGAAACTGCTAGTTCCCTTGGACTTCCGTTAGTGGACTTCGATGATAATATGTGAGTGGTCGCACTCATTGTATGGGGCAAAGCAATTTTAACATAAAAACAACATCCATTAGAACATTCTGTCCAGTGTAATTTCTATGTATTTTGCTTCGATTCAAAATCTGATTTTGTGTCACCTATAGATGGCTCTGGCATGGATAGTTTTACTCTCCCTATAAAAGGCAATATGACAGTTTTGTTAGGATTGGTGGACAGTATTTTGGTGCTATGTCACCCTTTCTATAATGAGCTTTTTTCAGAATGTTGTTTCATCGAGCATCTCTGTGATACACATTACTAAGTCATCTTCACATCCGTATGTGCCAAATCTATTGGATTTTAATAACTGAGGAGGTTATCTATGACTTTGGTCCACAAGGCCCCTCTTGAGGGCATCCCATAGTTTCAACAACTGACTCGGTTGTCCCCCAGTTCAGGGCGGATTTTCCTTAGCTTTTATGGAATAAGAATTTGATTTGATGACAACTTGATGAATTATTTCGACTGTTTTGTTATTAAATTTTCATCAAGTTCATCACTCTTTTAAATGTTTTGTTTTTTCTCTTTAATTATCATTTTTTATGATTTAATATTAAATACTGCTTTGGACATTTTTATACCCAGCTGGGTATATTAGAGTATATTAATTTGGCTCGCATAACTGTACTCCGTAACGGCATAAATTAATCGAAATTGACTTCTATATATCAAAATGATCTGGGCGAAAAAAGAAATTCATTTGGACATGTCCGTCCGTCCGTCCGTCCGCGTCCATCTGTCCGTGAATACGATAACTAGACTAAATTTTGAATTATATTAATGAAATTTGGTATGTAAGTTCCTGGGCACTCATCTCAGATAGCTATTTAAATTGAACGAAATCGGACAATAACCACTCGATAATCATTACCAAAGACTGACACAGCGATGAAGCTTGCTAGGTGCGTTGACCTTATGACCTTACTGGTAATGAAATACCGTGATGATTTCTCTAGCGACGATCAAGTTATTGCTAATTTATTTGCACAATTTTTCAAATCTAACTATTCCGCTGAATTAATTTCTTTGTCTAGTGAATACCCGTATGAACTTGACTCACTTAACGCAATTAATATTCCATCAATATATCCAGAAGAGGTTCTTACTTATTTAACTTCTTTGAAGGAATCTTATAAATACGGTCCTGATCTAATTCCCACTGTTTTCTCATGTTGCAGACACATTTATCTGCCCCTAACTGATTATTCCACATGTCCTAAACATGGAGTTTTTCTTTTGCTTGAGAATCTTCTAATACCCCTCCACAAAAACGGCAGAGGTCATGTGTAGAAAATTATCGAGGAATTGCAAAATTGTCTGCATCCCAAGTGTTTGAAGCCATTGTTACTAATCACTAACATTTTCCATTTCTGCATTGATTGCAAACTCTCAACATGGATCTGTAGAGGCAATCTACCATTACCAACTACTTGAATTCACACGCATGTTTCTAATGGATTTAGAGAAATCTTCACACCGATGTTATTTACACTGATTTCAGTAAAGCATTTGACAAAAGTTTCCGCATTCATTGCTTATCCACAAGCTATGATCGACTTGGTGCCAACGAGGTCTCACTCAGTGGATATCTTCTTATCTCTGCGGTAGAACGCACAAGTAATTTTAAAATATCTTTTCAGAGGTCATTAAAGTTCCTTCTGCGTCCCACAGGGCAGTCATCTCGGTCCAATTCTGTTCTTGCTACTTATTAATGATATTTGTACCATATAAAATATCCAAAATTTTATGTATGCTGATGATGTAAACTTTTTAGGTCTTATGAGTCTATTGAAGAACGTCCATTGCTTCAAGCGATTTAAACTGCTTAGTGCTGGTGCAACGCGAATTCAATGCCGCTGAACATCAATAAATGTAAGTTCATGTGCTTCTCTCGGAGATCTTTGCCAGCAGCCTCTTACGTAATTGATAATTTTTGTCTGCATCAGTAAATATTTTGTTGACTTGGGAGTTACGATGGATGCTAAACTTAGTTTCAACCTTCATATTATGACTACTGCCAATAAGGCTAGAGGTGTTCTATCATTCGTGAAGAGATGGTCTAAAGAATTTAGTGACCCTTATGTAACCAAAGCCCTTTTACCACATTGTTAGGCGATACTTGAATACGGATCATAGTCTGGAATCCGCGATATCAAGTTCATGCAGATAGGCTTGAGTCAATACAGAAGCAATTTTTACTTTTTTCTATAAGGAATTTTCATTGGACTCTGCATATAATCTTCCACCTTATACTAGTCGGTTAAGCTTATCATCTTCACACTCTCGCTAGCGTAGAGAAATGCTAGGCAGTATTATTTATGGCTAAACTACTGATGGACTAATTTCCTAGCCCCTTCTTGAACGAAGTAAACTTCAATATCCCATCACGAGCGTCAAGACATTACAAACCTCTTCTTTTGAGGCAGTGTAGAACTAACTTCGAATTAAATGACCTTTCCGGTGTTTGTGTTATGATTTTAACTCTCACTCGAATCATTGATATAACGATTCACTTTTACTATAAGGAAAACTGTCCTATCCTATCTTAACTCGTAACAAAATAAAAATAAAATAAAAATAAAAATCTTTATATGCTAAATCCTTTAACTTATTTAACAATTTACTATATGTATATTTTCTACTGTTATGTATATAATACTCAGCTGATGATTTTTATTCTGTAGCTGAGCAGTTTTAGATCTCGACGCTTAACAAACCTCCGCCTATCAACAACTCGGCAAAAACAAAAACAATCCGTGCGTCATGCGGATGCGCCCCTCGTGTCGGTTGGGCGGGCTTTGGAGGGTATTATCCGTTGGGTTTATTGTTATTATTATATTATTATGACGCAGATAGAAAATTAGTAAAATTTGGACAATGGGCGTGGCACTGCCCACTGTTAGGTAATTTAAAAGTTTGCGAGCTGTCATTTGGCAGCTGAAAGTCTATATCGGTTATACCCGAACTTAGCCTTCCTTACTTGTTTTTGTTACACTTAGTTTTGTTGTATACACCGTTAGTGATATAAAATTCTTTTTAGTTACATATTTGGTTAACCTATCTAAGGAGCTGGTACACATATTCTGCAAACTTAGAACTCCCTATACGTTTTTGAGTAATGACATACTAGGCTTTAAATTAATTACTTCTGATCTTACTTCTTCGTATTTTCATACCATGTTTGATAACTCAGCGTTCTTTGCACAAAAGTATATTAACTTTGATTGGAAACGTTGGTTGTACAGGTATTAAAGGAATCGAGATAGATATAGACTTCCATATATCAAAATCATCAGTGTCGAAAAAAATTGATTGAGTCCATGTCTCGCCGTCCGTCCGTCTTTCAACACGATAACTTGAGTAAATATGGAGATATCTTCACCAAATTTGGTACCGATCTCATCTAGACCCAGAATAGATTATAGTATTGAAAATGATAACCACGCCTACTTTTTATATACATATATAACATAATTTGGAAAACACAAAAAATTTGATTATAGTAATAATACACCTTGAAATGTTGATATTGAGACTCTTATAAAAATTTTATAAAATGTTAAAATGGCGTGGCACCGCCACTTGTGATAAATCAATTTTACAAATATTATTAATCATAATCAAAAATCATTAAACCTAACGTAACAAAATTCGGCAGCGAGTTGCATTTAGTTTAGGAATGCTTTAAAAAAAATTTACGAATCGGTTTACACCACGCCCACTTTATATAAAAGATTTTAAAGGGTCGTGGAAGAATAGAATAAGCTTATATCTGTAAAAAAGAGCTTTATATTAATGGTATTTTCATTTCTCAGGTGGATTTTAAAAAATGAGCATGGCAGCGCCCCTTTTATGACTAAGCAGTTTTATATGTTTCGGGAGGCCATAACTCGAAGAAAAATTAACATATCGTAATGAAATCATGTACAAACTATTTTCCTTATAGCAGACAATATTTCTAGTAAAAATGGACGAGATCGGTTAAGACCACGGCAACTTAGATATAAAACAAGTTTTAAAGTAAGAGGTCGTAGACTAGAATAATAAGCTATAACTTAGCAAAAATAGTTTTGAATCATGATATTTCACTTATCAAGTTTTATTGTAAGAGAAATGTGGGAGCAATTTTTTTTGTAACGGGGGGTGTCAGTGCTATAATAGTAAAAGTAATTTATCTGAAATGATATGTACAAAGACCAAACTGGAAAATATGGGCTTGATGGTGAATGAGGAGAAAACGAAGTAGCCTGCTGTCATCGAGCAAAGAGGTAGCGCATACGCGCACGGCAACCACGCTACTGTTGGCAGCTATATTTCGAAATAGTAAAATACTTCGTTTACTGGTGACCAGCATCAACACTACCAACACCATCAGCACTGAAAGCCAGCGAAAATCATCTGCCAATAAATGCTAACGTTGGACTAGGTAGGCAATTGAAAAGTAAAGTCCTCTCTCGGCGAACGAAAATCATACTCTACAAGTCACTTATCGTACTCGTCCTGCTAT
>JARSSU010041923.1:0-11140 GCA_029619165.1 Eurosta solidaginis | reverse complement strand
ACATGAGGCTGAAAGCAGCAGGCAGCTATGCAAATAAAGGAAACTTATGGCGCATGAAAGTAACAAAGAAAATTAGCAAAAAATACAAGAAAAAAAATGTACAGAAATAAAACAGTTAATTAGAAAATTCGAAAAATTTGTAACAAAACAAGTAAGGAAGGCTAAGTTCGGGTGTAACCGAACATTACATACTCAGCTGAGAGCTTTGGAGACAAAATAAGGGAAAATCACCATTTAGCAAAATGAACCTAGGGTAACCCTGGAATGTGTTTCAAATGGAAAGTGTTAACGAGTATTTTAAAAGGGAGTGCGCCATAGTTCTATAGGTGGACGCAATTATAGGATATCGCCATAAAGGTGGACCAGAGGTGACTCTAGAATGTGTTTGTATGATATGGGTATCAAATGAAAGGTATTTTAAAAAGGAGTGCGCCATAGTTCTATAGGTGGACGCAATTTTAGGATATCGCCATAAGGTGGACCAGGGGTGACTCTAGAATGTGTTTGTATGATATGGGTATCAAATCAAAGGTGTTAATGAGTACTTTAAAAGGGAGTGGGCCTTAGTTCTATAGGTGGACGCCTTTTCGAGATATCGCAATAAGGGTGGACCAGGGGTGATTCTAGAATGTGTTTGTACGATATGGGTATCAAATTAAAGGTATTAATGAGGGTTTTAAAAGGGAGTGGCCCTTAGTTGTATATGTGCAGGCGTTTTCGAGATATCGACCAAAATGTGGATCAGGGTGACCCAGAACATCATCTCTCGGGTACCGCTAATTTATTTATATATGTCATACCACGAACAGTATTCCAGCCAAGATTCCAAAGGCTTTTCATTTCGCCCTGCAGAACTTTTTCATTTTCTTCTACTTAATATGGTAGGTGTCACACATATTTTACAAAGTTTTTTCTAAAGTTATATTTTGCGTCAATAAACCAATCTAATTACCATGTTTCATCTCTTTTGGTACAGAATGATGGCATTTTTTTCATTTTTCGTAATTTTCGATATCGAAAAAGTGGGCGTGGTCATAGTCTGATTTCGGCCATTTTTTTATACTAAGATAAAGTGAGTTCAGATAAGTACGTGAACTAAGTTTAATAAAGATATATCGATTTTTGCTCAATTTATCGTGTTAACGGCCGAAGGGAAGGACAGACGGTCGACTGTGTATAAAAATTGGTCGTGGCTTCAACCGATTTCGCCCATTTTCACAGAAAACAGTTACCGTCATAGATCTATGTCCCTACCAAATTTCACAAGGATTGGTAAATTCTTGTTCGACTTATGGCCTTAAATGTATTCTACACGAATTAAATGAAAAGGGGCGGAGCCACGCGCATTTTGAAATTCCCTTTTATTTTTGTATTTTGTTGCAACATATCATTACTGGAGTTGAATGTTGACATAATTTACTTATATACTGTAGATATTAAATTTTTTGTTAAAATTTGACTTAAAAAATAAGTAGGCGTGTTCGTGATCCGATTTGCTAATTTTTATTTAGCACACATACAGTAACAGGAGTAACGTGGCTGCCAAATTTCATCATGATATCTTCAACGACTGCGAAATTACAGCTTGCAAAACTTTTAAATTACCTTATTTTAAAATTGGGCGGTGACACGCCCATTGTGCAAAATTTTACTAATTTTCTATTTTCGTCATAAGGTCAACGCACCTAGCAAGTTTCATCGCTTTATCCAACTTTGGTAATGAATTATCGCACTTTTTTCGGTTTTTCGAAATTTTCGATATCGAAAAAGTGGGCGTGGTTGTAGCTCGATTTCGTTCATGTTTTACATAGAGATCTGAGATGAGCGCCCGACGAACCTACGTACCAACTTTCATCAGATACCTCAAGAAACTTTATCTCGAAGTTATCGTGTTGTTACGGACGGACGGACAGTACGGACGGAATTCTTTTTGTCGCCACCAAGATCATTTTGATATATAGAGTCTATAGCTATCTCGATTAGTTTATGCCGATACGGATTACGTTATGCGAACCAAAGTTAATATACTCTATCATATATAATGAGCTCTGCTCAGCTAGAGTATGAAAAAATACTTTAGCTAAATGCGCTAAATTTGCTATAAAACTAAATGATGATCTCAGCAAAAAGCTTAGCGCGGAGACGCATGGCACTAAACATATTTCATGACATACGGAGGTGCGCTCGGGATTCGTGGTCCCGCAACAGAAGTACACATCTTTTATGTGCAAAAATGTAAAATGGAAGAGGAAACACTAAAGACGAATTAAGTGGATGAAAAACGAGAGTGCCTAAAAGTCAGGGGACCCAAGTATTGTATATTTCCAATCTGAAAGTGCATGAAAAAATTGTTTTGTTGACCTTTGACATATTTACAATAACATAACAGTTATTCGCTGATTTTTGTATTAAAAACCGCTTCTACTTATATTATGCTCGCCTACTCTGCATAGTGACAAAGGTCCAGCTCATTATAAACGAGCGAGTCACTAATCGCATGAGAAAAATGCGCAGTACAGTTCGCGAAAGCGCGCTTTTTCTCGAAATTCAGAAATTCCTTTTTAATCGTAAAATGTGGTAAATACTATAAATATTAAAACACATGTGTGTAAGAACGTTCAAATCGAAAGATATAACAGATGTATTATTACAACTAAATGTGATAAGTCAACAAGACAAACTGTAAGACAATATTAATCAGTATTTTAGATATAAGGAGATCTAACACTTGTTCACGTAAAATTAACGCGTGATATAACAATTATGCGTGTGCAAACACTATTTGTTATTTTTAATTATATTCTAAAAAATGTGTTCCGAGCTTTATGAGCAGTAAGTGTTTGTGTAAAGTTAAATATATAATTAAACTTTTTCTTAAAAGATTGAGATTTTTCATCATTTTCGCTTTTCAAAAAATATCTATTACACTTACATTGGCGTGAGCCCAATCGTAAATAAAAAACTTTAAAATGTGTTATAAAAGTCTCACAATGTTTCAAACAGAAAATACTTTGGGCAGTGTTAAAAAATGTTTAATGCAAAATATGGCGCTAACGACTAAATAGACTAATACCTTTTAAAACTTTCTAATTTGGAAAAAGTGTCTATAGAGAAATTGAAATTGTTTGGCAACATATTTTTATAACTAATAATTTCTTGAAATGTTTGCGTCCTAAATATTTCAATAAAGTATTAAGGGAGCTTCTTTTATCTACTATTTTAAGCCTTTAATCATAAGACAATTTTAAAAAAGGCGTACAAGTTCTCTGACATTTATGATATACTATAACTTTCAGTAATTAGTAAGTGACAAACTTTAAAATTTTCCCAAAAAATATTGGCCATGTTTCTCAATTTTCTTTCAACATTACATTTGCGAAGTTGGGAGTTTTTTATTATCAAAATTTAAAATATGTGTGGCAAAATGTTTATACATCTTTTACACACTTATTGTTAGCAACTTTAAGTAAGCATTTGCTCATACAATGTCGAGATCTGCATGTCTGAAATTGCGAAATCTGATTTTTCTATAAACTAATTCGCTATTTCTTTTCTCGAGCAATCCGATCACAAACATTTTTCTAATGACACATTTAGTCTTTAACAAAATCGTAATACTAAAAATGTTGAACATACTTCGCAAAAACCATCAACGTCGAAGTTATATGTACAAAAACAAACAAGTCCAATTTCACAGCGGCTGAGTCTGCAATAAAAGAACTCAGAAAAAATAACAGAAATAAGAAAAAGGGGTGTCGCAGTGGTGTGAATAATCAATTGGCACGAACCAGAATAGAAGTAGGATTAATGAAGACAAACAAAAACCGCTGTGGTGACTGAATGGTTATAGCAGCGGCGCCTAACGTTGCCGATGACGGGGAATTTAGCAGTTCCGAAATGGTATCTATACACACGAGCTTTGGCAGTTGTCTAAATCTTTCTTCTATTCTAATTTAAAATTTTTTCAATTAGAAAAAATTTATCATAACACATAATATGACAAAAAATTATTGTAGGCCTTGAGACTCGATTCGCGACTCCGACCGATCTTAAACCAGTAGGCGCATATAACACAAAAATTGTTAATACATCCCAGAGCACGGGGAAAAAAAAGTGTCAATAAATATGACCCTATGGCAGCATTGCCAACAAACACGTCCAATTTCACAGCTATTCTGCCACAGATGTCGCCGTGTGTGTGAACTATGCAATGGCGACGCACCAGAATAGAAGTAGATAATGAAGACGAACAAAAAACCGCTGTGGTGGCTGAATGTTACAGCAGCGGGCGCCTAAACGTTGCCGATGACAGGATTTAGCCGTTCCCGAAATGTGATCTATGTACAACGCGCTGGCAGTTGTCTGTAAATTTTTTCTTCTTCTATCTACTTTAAAAATTTTTTCAAGTTAAGAAAAGATTTATCATAACAAGAAGTAATGATAAAAAATTATTGTGTAGGCCTGGAGATCTCGATTCGAACCGCGCGATCTCTAAAACAGTAGGCGATATAACAACAATAAATTGTCATCAAAACGTTTTCTTTTTACATCTTATAACTTACTCGACTGTTTTTGCATATTAATAAGCGCGAAAATTTTATAACGATATCATGAGTTTTGTGAAAAAAACATGTGTGTTTAGAATTTGTATTTAGAACGATTAGAATTTGCAATATATTCCGACGCGCATACAAAGTTATTAGAATTTGGCCCATCGCTTTCGTCTGTTGCTGATGCTTTAGTCCGCGAAACAGTCCCTGAGGCGCCGACTGTGTCGATCCTCGGAGATCTGTGGATTGTACCGACGCCTTTTACGAAATAGTCCACGCTACGCGTAATGAACTGAAACTCCTTAACTTTTTGTCGTGTTGATGTTTCGCTTTCGTCTACGTCCTTGTGTCTCTAGTGTTCGAGTTCCTCGCTCGTCCTCGTAAGATAATTTTAATTCATAGTGGTGCTGTGTATTCGCACTCATCTTCGAAATCGTTTCATATTGCATTTCATATTTTTAGCGCTCTACAAATTCATTAATAAGTTGATACTTTGTATCGATAAAGTATTATTCAATCATCACCATACTGCTTTCACTCTAAATTATCTAACATTTCGCTGCCTGGCGGCTTACAGTAGCAGTTTTTGTATTAAATATTTTTCTATGGTTCATCGTCCTTCACTTTCACACAATTTATGCACCACCCGCTGTACTCCGTCGTTGTGCCAGCACTGCACGAGCGCCACCATGTGGCGTAATAGATATGATGCCGAATCACAGTGAATTATTAATTGCTGGCTGCTACAGCCGCTGTTGCCGCACCACTTAATCCAAACGCCTTAAAGTGTGCTACGCTATTTTGGTCATAAAAAACAGTAAGAACGGGACTGTCTTCGGCTGTGCCGAAGACTTCATACCTGTCATGAATGGGGCTGAACAATAATCTTATCCCTTTCGTAATCTCCGAATAATCGGATGTATAAGATAAGAAAATATATAGTGAACAGATCTGCATACCTAACGATTTTTAAGATAAATATAAAATAAAAAACAGGTAGGTACTTTGTGTGAGGATGCAAAGTTTCTGGTTTTTTGTGGTCTGCGTGTAAAAACTATGATACGCGAATCACGTATTTCAACAATATATGACGTAAACGTAACTATTTGATGAAATTGATGAATTTTGAAGCTTCTAGCCGTAAAAAGGGGGCAAAAATTGAGTTTATATGGGTATATAATATATATACCACCGATCTCTATGATTTTTTCAGACAACAATATATGCTATATACTTAAGCATTTGGTGAAATTTGAAGCTTCTAGCTGTTAAAACGGGCAGAAATTGCGCAAAGTTTCTTATCTGAACAATCGGTTGTATGAGATATATACTATATATACAACCGATCTCTATGATTTTTCAGACAACAATATATGCTATATACGTAAGCATGGTGAAATTTGAAGCTTCTAGCTGTTAAAATGGGGTAGAAATTGCGAAAAGTTTCTTATCTGAACAATCGGTTGTATGAGATATATACTATATATACAACCGATCTCTATGATTTTTTCAGACAACAATATATGCTATATACGTAAGCAATCGGTGAAATTTGAAGCTTATAGTTGTAAAATGGGGTAGAAATTGCGAAAAGTTTCTTATCTGAACAATCGGTTGTATGAGATAGATACTCATATATACAAACCGATCTCTATGATTTTTTCAGACAACAATATATGCTATATACGTAAGTATTCGGTGAAATTTGAAGCTTCTAGCTGTTAAAATGGGGTAGAAATTGCGAAAAGTTTCTGTATCTGAACAATCTGTTGCATGAGATATATTACTATATATACACCGATCTCTATGATTTTTCAGACAACAATATATGCTATATACCTAAGCATTCGTGAAATTTGAAGCCTCTAGCTCTTAAAATGGGGCAGTAATTACGAAAAGTTCCTTATCTGAACAATCGGTTGTGGGGGATATATACTATATATACGACCGATCTCATCAATTTTTTCAGGCAACAATATGTGCAATATACGAAAGTATATGGTGAAGTTTGAAGCTTCAATCTGTTAAATTGGGTAAGATATTACAAAAAATCCTCTTTTTCTGAAAAATCGGTTGTATGGAGGATATATGCTATAGTGGTCCGATCCGGTCAGGGTTCCGACAAATGTCTAATCGGACACCCAAATACACCCGCTCACCAAATTTTATCAAGATATCTCAAAAATTGAGGGACTAGTTTGCATACAAACAGACAGACGGACAGACGGACAGACGGACATGGCTAAATCAACTCAGCTCTTCAACCTGATTATTTCGGTATACTTAATGGTGGGTCTATCTATTTCCCTTTAAGGACTTACAATTTTCGGTTTCGTGACGAAATTAATATACCATTTCATTTTCATGAAACAGTATAAACAGAAAAACAAAAAAGATAATAAAACCGCAGAGGCAGCGCTCGCATTATCTATTCGAATGCTTGTCTGTTTGTGTGCGTGTGAGCGGCAAGAGTCCCAGTGTGCCATTAAAAAAAGAAATTGAGCTATAAAATGACAGTCAAGTGGCGGGAAAGAGAGAAAGCGCAGCAGATAGAGATGAAAAACGAAAAAATTCCAACCTCGTCGTTCTCTATTAGTTTTTCAACGTTTATGCGCCTAACATGCAGGCTACACAGATGGCAGTGTGTGTCATCGTGCCAGTTCCGTCTTTTGCTTTCAGTGGCCACAAATCAGGCCAATACAAGCACAGACCAGACCTGAATACTATATATATACTATAGTGATATATATTATCACAGCATCTTTTTCGCATCCTCATTTGTGTGCGCTGGATCTACGATTTGCTTTGCATTCTTTTTTTCGCTCTCCACTTGATTATGTTGCGGCTGTCAGCCTTTTTACGTTTATCTGTTTTGCTACACTTCACTTGGACTCTTACTTAGTTTCCGTTTTTTTTCGATTGTTCATGTGAGGCCAGCCTCTTATCAGCATTTTTCTGCTTTACTTTCCAAATATAGACTTCGCCAGCTTCGTCCCTAGTAACTTATTTGCCTCATTTATGCTTGCTCATCGACCACCTTTTTCATTTCTATTCCGTCTATCTAGCATCGGTGCTTATCTAAATTGTTCTATCTTCTACCTGCTTTTACTTTCCTTTCAACTACATATGTAGTTCATTTATGCTTAGGTCAGATACATATATATAGCGCGACTTCGATCCATACATTTTTCCACCTTCCGCCTTTACTATCTCATAAGTTATCCTTCGTCTGAGTGCTTCCTTTTTCCTGCCAATGTTGACTTTGTCGACCTCGACATGCACATCCGCATATGTTGTTATATTTTTTTTATAAGCTTTTATTTTTGTTTTCAGGTTCATAGTTGTTTAATATGGTATTACACGGGAAGATCTCTTCTTATCTCTCTGGAATGGTAAATGCTTTGTTCTGGAGGTATTCATACCTTGAATATGTCAGTATCTCAGAAACTTTTCATATGTCTCGTGAAATCACTTTTTCAGTACTAGCCCCATTGTCATATATTAAAATTATTCTATTTCAGATTTTGCGCCGGCTGATTGTCCCTCGACAGCTTTTTAAATTTAAACGTTCCAGCGAAGTAACTTCGAAGGCTACCTTTGTTGTCACTAGACATTTGCAGAGAAATTTCGATTATACGTCCTCTTCATTCAACAAATCCACGAACTACATCGAACCTGTGGGCTATAAGTTAAATCTACCGATTCTGATCACACTGAGTTCTGTAAACTTGTATACCCGATCTGAAGGCTTTGTACAGACATAAGCCCGTAGTTTGTTGAGAAAACCATTTTAAACTATTTTGAAAGTTTAGACAGAAAGTAAGTAATATCGCTAAAATCAATAGAAAAAACTTTCAAATATAGATACCCATGTAGTTTTAGCCTTAAAGTATGCAATGTTATTTCAGGGGTTTTTCTCTTCATTGCAAAAGTAAGAGCAATTCTGAGAGCATAGCTCAGGAGTGTGGTTACATACTACGGTGGTAGTTGGCTACACAAAAACGCGAACAAGTCTTCTGTAGAATCTGTGTCTCGAATAGCGCGGGTTATCTTAGTCTTGTCTGATATCATGTATCGAACATGGTTGCAAGTAGATAAGGTAATTTACAGTTTTAAACGCGATTTCGAATTCTAAAAACATTTATGCACAAACCTCGAAAAGCACATAACATGGCCTAAAAGTAGGCTATGTGAACTTAGGTTTCTACAAACAGTTATGATGTAACTCGAGGACGTGGTTTTGAGGTCGCGTGCTTGATTGACTCTATTGTTTAAATCTTGAAGTCGTGTGCTACTGATATGACTTCAGAGATTAAAACAATAGAGTAGTTTCAGCGAAAACGAATATCAAGTATGGGTAAAGTGCAGAAAACTAAAAAAAGCGCTTTATTTATCTGTTTGGACACATCCGCAGCCAATGCTCAGCGATAAACCCAATCACATTGAATACATAAAAAACTGAAAAATTGAAAACGTAATTGAATCAGCTCTCTCCATGTGCCAAAAATTATATCATTGTAAATATATTTATGCCCACTATTTACAACAACATACACATCCCGCTAATTCTTATACTTTTATTGCTTCACTGAATAAAAAGTAAAGTCGGTAAATTGCGACAAATGACCCATATACAACCTGAAGAAATAAAACAAGTACGAACAGTAAATAAAATAAGGAGAAATGTGAAAACACATAAAAAAGAGTTAACCAAACAGGTAAATGAAAAGAGCTGAGACAGAAGTTGCTTTGGCTTACAACACACACAACTTCCGGTATGTCAATGGTGTCGTAAAACTATCAACAAAGCTGCGCGCCAAGCTTGAGGCAATTCGGTAGTTCTACAGTACACGCGCTCGTATTTACGAAACAACTACACTCAAAGTGGAAGATTACTTTGTGGTGGTGGAAAGTGGATTTGTAGAGCGAAAATACACTAAATATTGAATGAATGAGGGAAAATTGTATTTATGTTTAAACGGTATGTTTATTACGGTCTGAAACGGGGGAAGAGACGAGTAAGCTGTGAAAAAGGTGTAGCAGATGGAGAGTTTTACAAGAAACTAATAGACATTTTTTTTGTTGTTTTAAATAAAAGTGCAGGGTGTGGATAAAATCAGTTTCACACGTGCTCATGTTGGGTTGTATTAGATTTAAAAGCATACTTTTAGGGTTGTGCGCAAATTGAAAGCTCTTACTGATGTAACAAACAGCCAACTTCACTTTCTTAAACCGTTGAGCCGCCAGTGGCAAAAATTTCTAACACTTGAAAAGGTGTGCCAAAAAGTATGCAACTTTTGCCTTAATGTATACAATATGGATATTAAACTATACATATACTGCTGTCAGAGTGATGCGAGATGTCTTGCCAGCCTGCGTGTAAGTGCTGCATACTTTAAGGGTAGCTGATACCTTTTTAAAGACTTTGCCTAAAGTCTCTAAATGGGAAATTTGATGCAACTTTCTTTACAAGTAGGGAAAGTAATAGAAAGAAAAAGAAACGTTTTTTTCGGATATGAGTCCTTGGGACTTCAAAAACGAGAACTTTTGGAGTTATGCACGAGGGGTGAGATATAGAATAAAATTGAAAATCTAGTTGATATGTGAACGCAATCAGAACATTCAAAAGAGCTAAGTGAGTATCCTTGACAATACCAAATACTAGATATGGATATGTGAAAAAAGAAGAAAACGGGAAACAAAAAGGGCATCAAATAGGGATACCGAGTGCGGGAAAAAGATGGATGCAGATATTATTGATAGTGTATGATGTGAAACTTGTGACTGCTACTGATGCGTGTTATGTGCTGAGTGAATGGTCGTAAAGAATGCCAAACTGTCATAAGAAAATATCAGAAGGGGTAAAGTCCAATTCGCTTTCGTGATTTCAAAACCAAAGTATTATTTCATTGATGGTTCTAGGCGACGCTTTTTGAATATGCGGTGGTGATTTATACAAGAAATTAGCAATTTAGGCAAAATTATGGGGTGAATTTGACGAGCAATATAAGCGAAGAATTCGTTTGTGAGTTCTAGTAAGTGCGAGTTCGCAGGCAAATTTTAGGAAAATTAATGATACTCGGTAGCGAATTTCGGAAAATACTGTATGCATTTTAAGCCTAATTGTTTGGTGAAGGAAAATGCGTGGGCTGAATTTAGCTTTAGACTTTTAGAAAAATTATTGACAGATGCAAATTCTGGGCAATTTGGCAAATTCGCAGCTAAGTTTCTTTGACTAGAGTCTTAGCAAAAATATTGTCGTATGGAAGTCCGCTGAGGATCTTTAGACAAAATTTTTAGTTCTATAAAATTCCAGATGGGAACTGCGAAATCAATAGAATATTTTTTGCGCAATTACAAATGAATTTTGCTGGTGAAAATCGCCCAATAATTTGGGAAAACAATTAGCTAGCGAATTTAGGACAAAATATTTGGGATATCGAAAGTGCGTGTGCGAATTCATGTTTTAGTCAAGGTAATAGCCGAAACGAAGGTTTGCTTACGAGCTATCAAAAATTGTGAACGCGTAATGGAAGATTAAGGCGGAATTTCAGGCAAACTAATGGGAAAGGGATTCGCTGCGAATTCGG
>JARSSU010041922.1:0-21461 GCA_029619165.1 Eurosta solidaginis | reverse complement strand
CTCACGAACGTACGTTACCAAAAAAACGTGTCAGCTGACACGACCTATTCTTAGAAAGTGTGCAATGTAACACGAAAACTCACCTGACGTGCAACGTCCCGTAACGTACGTAGCCCGGAACGTAGGAAAGAAATCAAAACAATTTTTTGATTTTTTTCCGTAATGAGCGTGTGTCAGGTCTGTGATCACTCTTTTCTTTCACTGAGACCCACAGAGTTGCCTTAAGTAAACTTGTGTGCTTAAATTTTTGACCACGTTTGCAATTTTATGCAAAAACAACCCCTAATATTAAAGTTGAAAAAAAAAAAATTGTTGAACATTAATTCCGAATATATATCAATATGCAAAAGTGACTGATTATATAAAAATAGTAATCTATTTATACTTAATTTTAATATGTTATTCCGGCCTTTTTACAATATCAAATATTTAATTGGAATAAGTTTGATGTTGTTCCATAGCTGCATGCATATGGTCAATTGGCAACAGTGCTTATCTGTAAACAATACACCACAAATACTGTTATGTACATGTACACAGACGCACACACATGATTTCTACGGGCTTGAGAGTTCGTCAAACGTGCTTCGGTAGGACAAACGTCTTACGTACGGCACACGTTCGGTGGGTAAACTGCCGCAATATAGTGATGGAAGTTTGGGTCGTAGGGATTGTATAATAACATCCATTTAAATTAGTAGGGAGAAAGAAAACATACTCTGCTAGTTTTGAAGTTCTAATGTGATTTACTATTATGTACATAGATTAAGAGGGGGAAAGCGTATGTTAGTTATAACTCAAGAACGAATGAACGATTTGGCTGAAAATTGGTGAGGGGTAGCTAGAACCAGGAGACAGACTTAGATACTTTTTATCATATTCTGGCTAGGGTTCTTGAGATCAATCGTGGAAATGGGTAATCCTGGGATATGTTTACAATATGGGTATCCAATGGAAGCTGTTTATGGTACTTCGATACGGGTATTTTTCGTACCCGTGGGTGACTAGGGTCTCGAGATATAGGCGAAAACTGTGGACGCGGGTACCCAGAAGTGTTTATAGAATATGAATAACAAATAAAGCTGCTGTGAGTGCTTTTAGTACAGGGTAGTTTTCATACCTATTGGTGACTAGAGTCTCGAGATTGAAGCCAAAACGTGGACCCGATACCCCTAGAAAGTGTTATACACAGATAGGATGACGAATGAAATCTGTGGATGAGTTTCTTTAGTACAGAGTAATTTTAATACTATTTGTGACTAGGGTCTCGAGATATAGGCCAAAACGTAACACTAGGATGTGTTTTAAATTATGGGTATCAAATTGAAGCTGTGGCGAGTGCTTTAGTACAGGTGTAGTTTTCATACTATTGTGACTAGGGTCTCGAGATTGAAGCCAAAACGTGGACCCGAGTACCCTAGAAAGTGTTTATACAATATGGATGACGAATGAAATCTGTGGATGAGTTCTTTAGTACAGAGTAATTTTAATACTATTTTGTGACTAGGTCTCGAGATATAGGCCAAAACGTAACGACTAGGATGTAGTTTTTACATTATGGGTATCAAATTGATCTGTGGCTGAGTGCTTTAGTACAGGTAGTTTTTCATACTTATGTGGTGACTAGGTCTCGAGATATAGGCCAAAACGTGGACCAGGGTCCCCTAGAATGTGGTTTAATATGGATATCAAATGATGGGAAGCTGTTTGCTCAGAGCTTATCTGTTGTCCACACAGAATTAATGATCTATTTACACCTGCTTAATGAAATCGTAAATTTTTTGCTTTCACACAGAAGTAACTGCCTCGATTAGTTGTCATGAAGGGATGGGAGACACAGTACAATCATGGCCGGAACGATACAAGGTGGGACCATGGTGACATACATACAAAACAAAAAAAATTCCATGTACTGTTTAAATTCGATCTGCGACAAAGGTCAAAATCGTACTGCGCTGGTAGTTGATGTATCAAATCAAATAAAAAAGGTCATAACAGCAGTTCGAATTGCTGGCCACCTTGATCGTTTCCGGCAATGCAGACAAGTGACATCTTGCGTTTTGCAAAAACTAAGAAACGAAACGGAAGCGGAACGCTTTACCTTTGGTTTCTTTTTGGTTTTGTTTTTGATTGTGGTGTTCTCTCTAGGTGCCACCACAGAGTTGCATTGTGCTTTGACTTCATTAGGCATTCGATGAAATTTAATAATAGAGTTCGAATTTTGTGGGAAAGGATGAGCTCAATAAAGCGTCTTAATTTGTACAATGAAATAATTAATAGATTCGAATTTTGTAGGGAAAGATTGATGCTCAATAAGTCGTCTTTCAATGTCAGAAATTGCCTTTATTATTCATAAGCGTCTTTGTATATTAGTATATTAAAGTAATTTTAATTGTGATATTCGATTTAGTCGCAGCAGCCTGGCAACCTGATAAATAGATGCGATAGCGGAAGGGCGAGATAAAGCTATGAATGTGATAATACCACATACGCTGAGTTTGCAGTACTGCCTATTCGAGTGTGTCTGAAATTTGGCGATATAAATTGCCTATATTCTGTATTTACCGATCGTGTTTTCGTGGAAAGTAGACCAGAGACGGGGACTGGGAATGGCGAATTAGGACTAGGATTGGCTACTGGGGACCCGAGAGACTCGAGTGGGTATGGAACTCGGAATGGACTGGAACAAATACATACCACCCTCTGGGACTGGCAATAAGGGAGAAGAAGAGAAGATTATGGGAAAAAACTTGAGAGCGAAGAGAAAAGAGGAAGGATGAGGAGACGTGAGAAAGAGATATAGTGAGAGGACGAAATTAAGAGATAGATAGAGCGAAAAAGACGGAGGAGGAGTGAATAAAGGGAATAAGTATTAACAAAGAAGGAAGAGGGAGGGCAGAGTTAAAGAGAAAAAGCTTATGATAGAGGTAGGCAGGTATACAGACCACAGTTAGGCCAGAACAATGGGCGTCTGACGGGTCTGCTAGTTTAATTTATATTATGTCATACGACGTGAAAAGTGAGTGTCCTGACCAAGATTCCACGCTTCTTTTGACGGTGGGCTTTCGCCCCTGCATTTGATCTTTGCATTTCTTCTTCTACTAATCATGGTAGGTGTCCACGCATTTATTACACGATAGCGTTTTTTCTAAAGTTATATTTTGCCGTCAATGTAAACCATCCAATTACCATTTTTCATCTCTATCTCATATTTGGTACAGATTATGATGAATCATTTTTCGTAATTTTCGCATATCGAAAAGTGGCGTGGTCACTAGTCGGTTCGATTTCGGCCATATTTTATACCAAGCACAAAGTGACTTCAGATAAGTACGTGACTAATGTTTAGTTAAGCTATATCGTTTTTGCGCAAGTTATCATGTTCCGGCGAGCGGGAATGACAGACGGTCGACTGTTTTTTTTTTGTTTTTTGTTTTTTGGGGGGTTTTGGTTGTTTTTTTTTTTTTGATAATATTTGCGTGGCCATCAACCGATTTTCGCCTCTTTTTTTTTTTCTTCACAGTAAACAGTTTATCGTCATACGAATCCTGATCGTTCTCCTACCAATTTCACAAGGACTGGTAAATTTTTTTCGACTTATTTTATTTGGCATTATATAAAAGTAAAAGTGTTTTGGTCTAGAGGAATATGAAAATGAAAAAGGCGGATGTTACGCCTATTTTGAAATTTTCTTTCGTTTTTAATCTTTGGATTGTTTGTTGTATCCCATACGTATTCTCTGGGGTCGAATGTTGAAATAATCTACTTTATATCTATCTGTAAGATATTACAATGTTTGTTAAAATTTGACTTATAATTTTTTAAAGGTGGGCGTGTTCGTCATCCGATTCGCTACATTGTCGTATTTAGCGCCCATCTATAGTATAGAAGTACGTGCGTGACCAATGCAGCATGATATCTTCGTACGACTGCCAATTAGCAGCTTGCAAGAAATCTTTTAATACTCGGTTCGTTTAAAGTGGCCCGGTGCCACGACACATTGTCACATTTTTGTCTAATTTTCGTATTGTTGCGGTCATAAGGTCACGCACCTTTGGCCAGTTCATCGCTTAATCCGTCTTGGTAATGAATAATCGCACTTATTTTCGGTGTTTTTCGAATTGTCGATATCGCGAAAAGTAGGGCTCGTGGTGGTGAGCTCCGATACTCGTGTCATTTAAATCTGAGCATGGGTGCGCCAGGAACACCTACATGGGAGGGAGACCAATGGCAGTCTCAAGATACTTCTCAGAATTAGCTGCAATGTTATGAGTGTTTTAAAAGTTTTCTATTCATGAACTGGACTAGACTGCCGAGCTGGACGGACGGACGGACATGGCTTAATACGATATTTTGTTTTTGTCGTTTGTTTTCACTCAGCCAGATCAGTTTGATATATCGAAGTCTATATCTATGTCGCGATTAGTAGTTATATATGCCGTTACGGATTACCGCGTTATGCGAACAATAGTTACATATACTCTGTGAGCTCTGCCTGTCTAGCGCTATGTGGAGTATAAGCAACATGTAATGGAAGGCTCAGTTCGGGTGTAACCGAACATTACATCCTCAGTGAGAGCTGTGGAGCCAAAGATGAAAGGGCAAATCGAGCCATGTCTGTAAAAAGAACCTAGGGTAACCCTGGATTGTGTTTGTTTGAATGTGTATCAAATGGAGTGGGCCTTATGTTTCTATAATGGACGCCATCGCGGATATCGCCGATAAGAGTGGACCAGGCGTGACTCTAGAAATGTGTTTGTACGATATGGGTGTCACTTGAAGGTAGTAATGAGGTTTTAAAAGGGAGTGGCCCTTAGTTGTAATGTGAAGGCGTTTTCGAGATATCGACCAAAATGTGGACCCGGTGATCCAAAGCAACATCTGTCGGGGTGTTACGCGCTAATTTTGTTATATATGTATACCACGAACGAGTATTCCGTGCCAAGATCCAAGGGCTTTTGATTTCGCTCTGGCAATACACTTTTCATTTCTCTTCTAACTTTAATATGGTGAGTTAAGCTTATGATACACACATCCCATTTACCAAGATATTCAATAAAGAGGTATGATGGTTGCGTCAAGTAGACCAATACAGATTACCAAGGTGCTTCATCTTTTTTCGTATTTGGTATATAATTATGCATTTTTTTCATTTTTCGTAATTTTCGATATCGAAAAAAGTGGTGCGTGGTCATAGTCGGATTTCGGCATTTTTTACACCAATACAAAGTGAGTTCAGAAAGTACGTGAACTGAGTTAGTAAAGATATATCGATTTTGCTCAAGTTTACGTGTGTAAAACGGCGAGCGGAAGGACAGACGTGTCGACTGTGTATAAAAAACTGGGCGTGCTTCAACCGATTTCGCCCTTTTTCACAGAAAAACAGTATCGTCCTAGAATCTAAGCCTCTACCAATTTCAAAGGATTGGTAAATTTTGTTCGACTTATGGCATTAAAATATCCTAGACAAATTAAATGAAAAGGGCGGAGCCACGCCAATTTTGAAATTTTCTTTTATTTTTGTATTTGTTGCAAATATCCATTATGTGGGGTGAATGTGACATAATTTACTTATATACTGTAAAGATATTAACTTTTCTTTTGGGCGTGGTCGTTCTCCGATTTTGCTAATTTTATAAGCAGACATATGTAATAAGAGAGTAACGTTCTTCCAAAATTTCATTATGATTTATCTTCAATCGAATGCCTAAATTACAGCTTGAAAAAACTTCTAAATGTACATTCTTTTAAAAGTGGGCGGTGCACCCGTTGTCCAAAATTTTACTGTTTTCTATTTTTCGTCATAAGGTTCAATTTACATACAAGTTTCAGCGCTTTAATCCGTTATTTGGTATATGAATATCGCACTTTTTCGATTTGTGCGAAATTTTCGATATCGAAAAATTTGGGGGTGGTTATGTGCGAATTTCTTTCATTTTATAGCTATCTAGATGATGCCAAGGAACCTACATACCAAATCATGACAATAGGATAACTCAACGTTTAAATCGTTGTGGCAGACGTGGTTTTAACGGCTGTGACGGGACATATGTATCGGATTTACGGATAAACGGAACGGATTACGGTAATCGTCACTTTTAGACGTCACAGCGGATCTTTGGGTCGCGGAGTTCCGGACGGGATCATTGGTCATCTTCGAACCTTACGAATTGTTTTTGCACGCCTTCCCGACCCGATACTGATGATTTGATATATGGAAGAATTGTCTATATCTATCTCGATTCCCCTTTTATCGTACCTGTCTCTGTACAACCAACCGTTTTTTTTTCGTTATTTCCAAATCAAAGTTAATATATCTCCTGTAGAGCTTTTATCTTTTATTTTTTTTTTCATGCTCAACTTTCTTGTATGCATTATAAAAAAAAAACACGGTAGTAGGTGTCGGGCCTAAGCCTAAGTTTGAGTCTTCCTCCTAGTAGGATAGCAGTTTAGGAGGCAGTTTTCAAACACTAGGCTCGTTCAATATTAATGGTTTGTAAACCTAGGTTGCAATGCAGCTTGAAGTTTTGCGACATCTAGCACTTTGAATGTTTAAAAGGTTGTGCATATCAAAATCCATAGTCAAATTAATACAACAGCTGACCCTTCCTCGAAAATTTATCCAAGTTCGCTTGGATCTACCAAGCAAGGTGACATTTTCCGTGCATGTTATCGAGCTAACTGTTGGTGCTCTGAATGGCATTGAATTCAACGTACAACGTGATTTTCTCATAAGTTTGCATTAGCAAAGAGGCCGCTAAACACAATTTGATGCTATCAAAATTAAATCTGTTTTATGCCCGGTTTTTGGGAGTTTAAACCCGCACTGAAAAAACGGCCTTAAAATAAGGTGCCGATTCTTCTGATAGACAGATCATCGATAATTATGGACCCATTTTTAGCGCCAACCGTCATCAACTCTGTAAAAATTAATTTGATTCCGAACAGAAATTCGCGAAATCTAGCGCGCGCTGATGATGAAATTGATATAAAAAGTCTAAAAAATAACGTTTTAGCTTTACACAATTCAAGCGCGGATCGGCAAGCTATGCTAATATTTAAAATGTAATAAAGATCATAATAGTAAAGCGGATTCTGCCACAACCAACGAGGGCGCCAACTACCGAACTAGCTCCTGTATTAACTGTAATAAAAAGTTATGAGCGCACAGCGAGAGAGGTCAGTTTAACGGCTAATAAGAAAATTATAACAGTACATCGAATTCTGCTATAACTAATCAAGTACGCTACGTACCGACTAGTGTCTGTTAATGTTAAAACTATCATCGATCACAGCGAAAAACTGGTTCAGTGTCGAATTTTACTACAGATGGGCGCATTCAATATATGTCGGTAAAACAGTTTTCGTGAACGAAACCCTCTGCACAAATGAGCGAAAAAAGCGACTGAGCAAGCAAAATTTAGGTAATGTTTTTTTCTTAAAGGCTCACCCTCGGAGGTAGTTGAAAGACACTAGGGTGTTTTTTCTGCAATGAGCTCATTTCGAAACTATGCGATTGCAATACATAAGCCGATAAAACAACAACAAACTTGTCTTTTGACACATGCCTCATAAACATACGTAAGTAAAGAAAAAAAAAGAGTACTATGTATAGGTGTTCACATGAGTTTCTAGTTGATGGTTGAGCTCTGCTGGTGTACACTTCCTCTTTCTGCAATCACTCTCACAAATCCAGTGGGCATGCTCGAACACTAGACTTTTGGGACTATACAAAAAAAATTCGTAACCTTCATTGACCAGGTCCTCTCCCTCCTCTACTCATATCTGATGCTGAGGAGAATCGCCACTGATGGTTGTATGTCTAGCCTTAATTTCACACACTTGACTGTGATCGGCTTTGGCCACTGGCACGTAACATGTTACAATACGCCAAATAAGCCGGTATGCGCCAATTAAACGATGATGAATCACTCGCCTTGTGTGAGGTCATAATGATGTCGTCTACCACGCGAATGTCTGAGTGGTCTAGTACGGAAAATTAGCATACAAAAATCAGAGAAAAGAGCTGTCAATTAGAAAACACCTTTCTAAGCGGGGTAGCCACTCAGCAGTGGCTACGCCAACACTGCCAGTGTATTTCTGAAATGAAAGCTTCTTAGTGAAGTTTCCTCTGGCTTGCAGCTGCCGTTTGTAGTCGGTATAAAATATGTATTCCTCGTCCCAGCAATTTGTAGTAAAATAATTAAAGGACAACGAAGCAAAATTCACCTTGGAGGTAAATCTCGCTAAGTATTTATTTTATAATTTGTTTCCCGTTTCAATAATCTCACCTCAGAATCGCTCAAACAAATAAAAATTGGCTATCACAACAATTACAATTAATACTTCGCCACAGTCTATTACTACCTACTCATGTATCATCGTATATAAAATACTCAAGACACAAAACTCCTGCACTTTCTATCAATTTATACACAGGGGGGTTTTATATAGACATATAGGTACAAAATAAACAAGTACATAAGTACATTCATAATATCTTTTTAAGATAAATGATTTTATCCGTTGACAATTTCCTATTAAATAGTCTACTTTATTTGTTTTGTAGCAATTCGTTATATTTGTCAATAAAATTAATTGCAATTTATTGCAAACTCAGTCAGGCGCAATGTGACATGCATATAAACGAGCATAGTGTGAAAGCAATTCGATTATGATCGTCACAAGAAAATAAAACAAAACCAAAGGACAGTTAAATAAAGAAAATTGAACGAAAAGACAGGAATTGACCGTTAAAGCGATTAGCTAGCAGGTGCCGAATGTGAAAAATAGTGTTGAGACAAGTTAACGATTCCCCAAGTGCTGTAAAACATAAGCTCATAGTTTTGTAGTTGTTGCCGTTAAGTGGTCATCAAACCTGGTAAGAAACGAAAAGTGATACTGAAGAGTGGTCCTTTTGGTTAAAATCTCAGGAGAATTTTGATAGATACTGTGAAAGCGGTTGCGTGAACTATGTTACAGTGATGCTACAATACACTGCGGAGCAAATTCAGGATAGCAAAAGTTTGGTCGATACTAAGAGTGAGGGGTGAAAATAAAGGCTAATGCGGCAGTTACCACGAACGGACGTAGAAAAAACGTGTCAGCTGACACGACCTATCTTATGAGTGTGCAATGTAAACGAAAACTCACCGACGTGCAAACGCCCGTATCGTACGTAGCCCGGAACGTAGAAATCAAAACAATTTTGATTTTTTCCGTAAGATAACGTGTCAGCTGATCGCTCTCTCACTAGACAGAGTTGCCTAGTAAACTTTTGTGCGCTAATTTTTGACCGTTTGCAATTTTATGCAAAAACACCTAATTAAAGTTTGAAAAATTGTGAAAATAATTCGAAATAATTATGTAAAAGTGCTGATTATAAATATGTAATCTATTTATACTTATTTAAATATGTATTCCGGCCTTTTACAATATCAAAAATTAAATTGGAAAAAGTTGATGTTTCCATAAGCATACATGCAAAATGGTCAATGGCAACAGTGCTTATCTGTAAACAATACACACACAAATATGTTATGTACATGTACACAGACGTCATATCATTGATTCCTACGGGCTTGAGAGTTCGCTCAAATGTGCTTCGTACGACAAACGTCTTACGTACGGCACACTGTCGGTGGGTAACTGCCGCATAAATTAGAAGACCCGCATTGCGTGCGTTTGTTTCTGTTAGTTCGAATTTTTTTTAATCGACCTTAGAAAAAACTTATTATTTGTAATTATTTGGCTATGTTGCCACTGCTAGAAAGATAGGAATACCTACAATGTTTTATGCCTTAGATTCTAGTCGTTTTTTAATCAATAAACTGTCATCATGCTGTTAAAGTAGTATGCAGTATCATCAAAATACTTTAGAAAACTCACCTTAAATCGAAGTATCTCTCCAAAATGGTTTGGAAAAGGGCCCGTTTAAGTATACGTAAGAACTATTGGGAGGGGAGTCTTTGTTTTGGGGGGGTGGGGGAGTCTAGATGATTATTGCGTCATCGGTAGTTATTAACTTTTTACACGAATGGCAAACCATCATATTGTCTTTGCTTGAAAACGAAACGCATTTTCTGGGATTCCCGTAAACAATGCATATGTTAGGGAATTACCGCGCGCTATTAACTTGCCTAAATTTCCTGTGTTATTGTATTGTTTCGTTTTAATGGAGTAGACGTATTGTAAGCAGTAGCAAATAAAGTTAATATTTGTGTTACCGCTGATTCCATTACCTAAAGTTTATTGTTTAAACAAGATGTCGTTTCAAATAGACAAATCCAAGTTATACAAAAAATGTTTGAAAGTTTTAGAAAATCGCATACAAGTACGAAAGTACAAAATGTACAAAAGTTAGTGAAAGTAGTGTTCCGAAATTATAAATTAAAATCAAAGTCCGACAAGGGTCTAGATGTTATTGTATCTAAGAGAATTGCAGAAGAATTGTAAGCGGCGACTAAGAATAAATCCAATGTTATAAATTTTTTTTCCCAAGGTGAGTGACGAATTCATTTTAGGGTGTTAGTTTTCTGTATGATATGGGTTCGATTCCCGACTTTACATATTAGTACCTATAAGGGTTGAAGCCTTAGGACTTTAAATAATCTTTAAATGCAGTTTTTTATTGCATACTTTGTATTTATGTGTTATAATAAGAGAATCCCCCCGCTGAGCGGGTTGTGCGCTGGGCGACGTAAAACCATACTCGAATGAAATATAACAACAAGCCTCGGATAAATACACATTCTATTGATGACGACCACGGCAAACGTTTGAAGGACAAGGAATTGAGGGCATGCACCTGGAACGTCCGCTCTCTGAATGGGATTGGTGCAGATGCCCGGCTGGTTGATGTCCTCGTCAAAGCAAAATCTGGCATCACCGCCATCCAAGAAATGCGTTGAACGAAGCAAGGAAGAAAGAAGATCAAAAATTGTGACATCTATTGGAGTGGCCATACGAATAAGCGCAGTTTCGGCGTCGGGTTCGTGGTGGGAGAGAGACTTTGTCACCAAGTGCTGGCGTTCACGCCTGTGGACGAGCGTCTCGCCCCTATTCGAATAAAAGCAAAATTTTTTAATATATCATTCATCTGCGCCCATGCGCCGACAGAGGAGAAAGACGATGAGGTGAAAGACACTTTTTATGAACAATTAGAACGCACATACGAGCGCTGCCCCCGTCATGATATAAAAGTCGTGCTTGGCGACTTTAACGCCAGGGTGGACAAAGAAGGTGATTTTGGCCCTACAGTCGGAAAGTTCAGCTTACACAATGAAACTTCTCCTAACGAACTGAGGCTGATTGACTTTGCCGGTGCTCAAAACATGTTTATATCCAGCACGAGGTTCATGCATAAAAAGATACATCAAGCTACATGGCTGTCTCCTGATCGAAATACTCGCAAACAGATCGATCACGTTGTGATAGACGGACGGCATGTCTCCAGTGTTTTAGATGGGCGCACGATCCGAGGACCTAACATCGACTCGGACCATTATCTCGTTGCAGCCAAAATACACACCCGCCTCAACGCGGCTAAAACCAAGGAACAAAAAACACAAGGAAAGCTAGACGTCGGAAAGCTTCAATCCCAACCGACTGCCAATTATTTCGCAACTCGACTCTCTCGCCTGCTCTCTGAGAGCACAACTCATCTTGAAGGAATACAGGGGCAGTGGGAGCATATCTCAAAAGCATTTCGTACTGCCGCCGAGGAAAAAATTGGTTACCGGCGGCCACGAAAAACAACTGGTACGATGAAGAATGCCGCGTTGCAACCGAAAGAAAAGACGCTGCCTACAGGGCTACGTTAAAAGCGAGCGAGGCGCGTTTTCAGGAAAAGAGAAAAAAGCAGAAAGGCGTGAGTGCGAGGAGCTTGAGCTGCTAGCCACCAGGAATAACACGCGAAAATTTTGCCAAAAAAATACGGCGACAGACGGAAGGTTTTAAGACCGGGGCAAACTCCTGTAGGAACGAAAACGGCGATCTTGTAACTAATGTCCAGAGAGTGCTTAGATTATGGAGGAAATACTTCTCTGCTCTCCTAAATGGAGGCAGCAATTCACCGCACAGAGATGAAGAACCCGATCCCGTAATCAATGATGACGGAATATATGTCCGCCCGCCCGATTATGACGAAGTTAGAATAGCAATAACCAGATTAAAAAACAACAAGGCCGTGGGCGCTGATTGCCTGCGGACCTATTCAAGTACGGCGGCGGGGTGTTGGTAAGGCGTATGCAGCAGCTTCTTAGCAAAATATGGGCGAACGAGTGCATGCCCGACGGTTGTAATCTAAGTGTTCTTTGCCCAGTCCACAAGAAGGGGGATACTGCAAAATGCACCAACCATCGTGGAATCAGCCTTCTAAATATGCATATAAGGTCCTTTCAAGTGTATTGTGCGAAAGATTGAAGCCCACCGTGAACCAGCTGATTGGACCTTATCAGTGCGGCTTCAGACCTGGTAAATCTACCATCGACCAGATTTTCACAATGCGCCAAATCTTGGAAAAAACCCGTGAAAAGAGAATCGACAAACATTACCTCTTCGTCGACTTTAAAGCCGCCTTCGACAGCACGAAAAGGAGCTGCCTATATGCCGCTATGTCTGAATTTGGTTTCCCCGCAAAACTTATACGGCTGTGCAAAATGACGTTGAGCAACACCATCAGCTCAGTCAGAATTGAGAAGGACCTCTCCGAGCCGTTCAAAACTAAACGAGATTTCAAACATGGTGGCCCCCTATCGTGCGATTTCTTTAATTTGATGCTGGAGAAAATTATACTAGCTGCAGAACTTAACCGCTCTGGAACAATTATACTATAAAAGCGTGCAATTACTAGCATTATGCTGATGACATTGATATCATCGGCCTAAACACCCGCGCTGTTAGTTTCTGCTTACTCAAAACTGGAAAAAGAAGCGGTAAAGATGGGTTTGATGGTGAATGAGGACAAAACGAAGTACCTGCTGTCATCGCGCCTTGGCAACCACACTACTGTTGGCAGACATAATTTCGAAATAGTAAAATACTTCGTTTATTTGGGAACCAGCATCAACACTAGCAACAACATCAGTACTGAAATCCAGCGAGGAATCAATCTTGCCAATAAATGCTACTTTGGACTAGGTGGGCAATTGAAAAGTAAAGTCCTCTCTCAGCGAACGAAAATCATACTCTACAAGTCACTTATCGTACCCGTCCTGCTTTATGGGGCAGATGCATGGACCATGACAACAGCAGATGAAGCGGCTTTGGGAGTGTTCGAGAGAAAATTTCTTCGAAAGATTTATGGACCTCTACGCGTTGGCGATGGCGAGTACCGAAGAAGATTTAATGATGAGCTGTACGAGCTATACGCAGACGTCAACATAGTGCAGCGAATTAAAACGCAGCGGCTGCGCTGGCTAGACCATGTTATGCGAATGAATGATGATGCTCAGGCCAAGAAAGTGTTTCTATCGGAACCCGCCTATGGAAACAGAGGTAGAGGGCGGCCCCCACTCCGTTGGAAGGACCAGGTGGAAAACGATTTAAACTCCCTTGGTGTGACCAATTGGCGTCGGTTGGCGGAGCGAAAGAGCGATTGGCGCGCCTTTTGGGACGGCCATAACCATTTGGACGGTTAAGCGCCATTAAATAAGTAAGTAAGTAAGTAATAAGAGAATCTTTAGCAGAACGCACAGAAGGTTTTTATTTTTATGTAACGACTACCTATAAACCTGCAGAAAACTCTCAAATTATACAGCCACTTTAAAATATTAAAAACAGGAAGAAGGTAAAATGAACCCCGGTTATGAATCCCAACAGCAAAGCGAAAATTATTAAAATGCAGATAAACAGTGAGCAAAACCTTCTCAGGAAGCTATGAAAAATAAGATTGCTCTACTCGAAAAAATTCTAAATGATTTGTATTTTGCGAGAGATACTATGCCAAGCCGCGCTGAAGTTGATAAACATATCATTAAGCTGAGCGAGGAAACAAAAACAACAAAACAGGTTTAAACAGAAAGGTTCAAACGCAGTTGCCCAGATAGGGATGGTATTAGAAGAAAGTTAGAAAATATTTGTAACGAAAATCCAGAAATAAAAAATATTATCACTGAGGGATTCAGTGGGGCGTCCTAATCTTGAAAGCAGTCAACCATTACTATTGAAAATATTTGCGGATATAGCTTTATTTGGGAGTGCAGCAGATGACAGAAGACGAACGGAATCTTTTCGCAGCGTAAAAGCTCTTGTTGAACACACACAAAGATTACGTAAAATGGGATTTGACATTACTCGAAGTGGGACATATCTTCATTCAATTCCCAGAAAATGTAGTTCTGCAGAGGGACGAAGACATGTATCGAAAGTCCCTGTTAAACTCATTTGGGCTCAAATTGATCACCACAAGAGCCACTTTAATATCAAGTTCGCTGAAACATCAATCCATTATTTAGAGAGCATAGTATCCATACTTGGGCCATATCAAGTATTTTTCATATCACAAGATGATAAAGCTCGAGTCCATATTGGCGTTACTGCGGCAAATAAGCAAGCACCTCTTCTAATGCACTTGGAATATAGATGGAATCAAATTGTCTGATCAATCGCTGAGCGTCATAAATTAATACCATCTGTTTATGCTGGTATCAAAATCACTTCCAGTATGCTAGGAAAGCAGTTCATCTACTGCTAATACTCATACTCAGGATTTCAAGACGCTTCTCGAACTTGAAGAGTTTCGAACATTAGCTAAAACTGACCATGGACTAGTAAATCAGTGGTCATCATGAAGATTGATGGAGGCCCACATGAAAATCCGCGTTATAAAAAGTATAGGGTTCGCTATGCAGCACTTTAAGCTACATGATCTCGATGCATTGTTTTTAGATATCAATGCTCCTGGAAGAAGTGCATATAAGAGAGTAGAGCGCAGAATGGCTCCTCTTAGTCGGGAACTGGCTGGTTTAATATTACTTCATGACAATTTAGGGTCTGTTTGGATGAACGTGGCGTTACAACTGATGATCATCTAGAGAAATTTGGAATTTGCAGGAAATATATTAGCTGAAGTATGGAGTTCACTGATAATTGATAGCTATAACGTTACCGCAAAATAGGTTGGGGCAGGTAAACAAGATCTTCCTGATTTTACAGTGGTATTCAGAACATATACGTGTAAGCCAATACTTGCTTGTAAATTGTAAAATGTAGAAATACTGAATGCTGTCGTCCAAGAACTGGCCAATTTAAATTACTAGAAAACAGGTTTCTTCCAGCACCTGTAAAAGTAAAACAAACTGTTGATGACTTGGTTTTAGATGAAGGAGGGCAATTTCTTAATCTTCCAGTCAACTTAGCTCTAGCTTAAGTGCCTCATTCTAAGATTTTCTGCAAATGCCCTACGATTATTTTTATCCGACGGTAAAATTGAGGCTATCAAGTCGTACATGCAAAACGTGTGGTCTTTATCATGCTTCCGTCAAGTCACTAAATCGTCACATTGAAAATATCCATAAAAAAGTAAGCATGCACACTGATAGGAAAGTTAGACCTGTAAGAGTCGCTGCTCGTCGTGCTAATGAACTGATGTGCCTAATTCGAAACTTAGAACACCATGATGTTGAAAGACTTGATGAGAATGATATAGACATTCCGAAATCTCATGAAAGTGAGCAGATTCACAACACTGAGCAGCAATCCAAAATCATCGACAACTTAGAATCATGGATTCGGCTTTCATGGCGTGAAGACTGTTAATTTGAATTCAATATGTTTACCAAAATTTAAATTAAGTTTGTTATGCTCGTAAGATTTTAGTATTTTTGTTCCTTATTCTATATTGAACAGTAAGTCTAATATATATGCTAAATCTATTTTGTTATTTAAAATTATAATTATAATATTAAAAAAAAACAAGACATTAATTGGAAGATGTTTACGTAAGCATGGGACTTTGCTTATTTTCGAAGACAAGGGGGATGGGGGTAAATAATTGTAATAAATCTGCTTACTTGAACGGCGCCAAACTCGGAGTGTGGTTCTACCCTACAGACGCCGTTCGAAACTCCGCTAGGTGGTGCACGGGTCAAAAAATTCATACGAGATTTGCGATCGGTTTGTTTAAGTCTTAAAGGGAATTCAGAGGCCAATGCGACTGCAATACTTAATTTAAAAAATAATCCAGAATGGATAAAAGATATTATAGATGAATTATATTATACAAATTCAAATATCATCATCGGTAAGAAGCTATAAAAAGACACTGTCATAGAAAAACGCTCCTACCGAATCTCGTTATACTTGTGGTGTTCACGTGCTCCATCTACCACAACGAAGGTTCTGGGTTCAAGCCTTGGGCAAAACAACAAATTTTGGAAACGAGTTTTTTATTTATTTATTTTAATTATTTAATTATTTAAAGTCAACTAACAAGAGTGGTCGACTAACAAAATACAAAGGAAAGTAACATAAAAAAAAGATAGCGTAAAAATATATACAAGAATAGAATTAAAATGGAATTAATTAAAAATTTACAATTTTGTTTAACATTGAACAAGAACTAAAATTAAAATATCATTACAAATTAAACAAGTAAACTTTAAGATATCAGTTGAGACTGAAAAGTATAGCATTGCGTAAGGCAACAAACGAACATTCGATACTAATGCAATTATACAAGTCGTTATATCACGACCACCAAACACGTATAGGATCATTTTTGCCAAAATTTATACGACACAGGGGTAAATGGAAGGGCACGTAGTGTCTGGACACCCTAGCAGGAACTGCAAAGTTCAATCGGCTTAGCAGCTCAGAGGAGTCAACCTCACCTAGAATTAGCTTATGCAGGAACATTACCCCGAGTAATATTCTACGATTTTCCAGAGTTGGCAAATTAATGTATTTATTTATTACGGCTTTCCTAAGCCTAACTTAAATCTATTTTACATGTTTATAATTGTCTTCTGGACTATGCAATCTAGAACAGTTACATCTATGTCCTACCTTGGAGTACTATGGATGGGAGACTTCCAGATCATGCGAACAAAGCGTTGTGCTTGTGTAGTATGTAGGCATTTTACGCATGTTAGTAAAGCGCGAAGGCAACATCTGCACGGCGATGCACTGAGTTAGTCGAGTGATGCGCTTCAGTATGTGCTTCGGCAACCTTTTTTGTATGCGTACAAGAGCTTGGAAGTCTTGGCGCTACATAGCAATATAGAGTATAGTTTCGCTGCACTTCTATCGATGCTATGGAAGTCCGCCTGTCCAGCACTAAATTGGTAGTGTTCTGCAATAATTGTACAATTTTTGTTTAAATTTATTGGAATGACATGATTTAATATCATTCGGTAGTTCATTATAGGATTTAAGACCTTTATAATACAGATTACATTTGTCTGCTTCAGTTTTATAAGCCGGCAGATTAAAATCATTTTTATTACGAGTATTTACAGAGTGTATATCTTTTACATATTTTATATTCGTCCTCAAATACGCAGGCAAAGTTCCTTCTATTATGTTTTTAATAAATTTTATGGTATAATAAAAAAGTTGCTGTCTAATGCTAAGCCAATTAAGAGAGTATAGCATGTCTCTGATAGGTGTGTCATACCGTTTTTTGAGAATGAATCTCATAGCGCGGTTCTGTTGCTTTTGTAGCTTGTATATCTGACTATCTCGCAAGATGAAAAATATAGTTGGGCAATAATAAAATGAGGTTCGATTATAGATCTGTAGACGATGATTTTATACCTTCTATTTAAATATTTGCAGGTTCGTTGTGTAAAATATAACTTTTTCGCTATTTTTCCTACCGTATAATCCACGTGCTCGTTGAAATTCAGCTTATCATCTATTTTTATTCCCAAGTATTTTAAGGTGCTGACTTTTTCAATTAGTTCGTTATTTATATTTAAGTTTTGTAGCTCACTGTTTTGAAAAGTTGCGTCTAGATATAACCATAAATTTCGTTTTATTGACATTCACTTTTAGTCTGTTTACGCATAACCAACCATATACGCTGTTAAGATCTTCTTGCAGCTTAGTATATATTTCAGTAATATTGTTCCCACTTATCATCAGCAATGTATCATCAGCAAACAATTTTATTTCACAGTGCTTAATGGAGCTAGTTATATCATTAATATATATATTGAACAGTATGGGTGCCAGCACAGACCCTTGAGGTAGACCAATGAGAAGAAGTCTACTTCTATAAGACGGAAGATGAAGATTTGAGTCCAGTTAAAGGCCCGTAGAGCAAAAATTAAAAATTGTTTCTTCACAGACTCAATACGCTTTATATGAGTAATATATAATGGACACCAAACACACGAGCAATACTCAAGTATTGGGCGGACCAGCGAAGTGTAGAGGACTTTGGTCAGATACGGATCCTTGAACTCCTTAGCCCAGCGTTTAACAAAACCAAGGGTGCCCATTGCTTTATTAGTAATAGCTGAAATATGTGAATTGAAGCTCAGTTTCGAGTCAAACAGAACCCCTAAATCGTTAATCGAAGATATACGCTCCATAAGAGTGCCATAAATTGCATAAGACGACAGGACAGGCTTCACGCGATGAAATGTCCTGAACTTACATTTGGAACAGTTTTAGAACTGATGCATTTATTGTACACCAACGTTGAAATGAGTCCAAATCAACCTGAAGTAGATTTGAGCGAGTTAAATCCGAAGGCAAGCATGTATAGCAAATTTTTACATCATCGGCATACATTAGAGCTCGTGAATGATTCAAAATCTGTGGCAGATCATTAATAAAAGGAGTAAAAAGCAATGGGCCTAAATGACTGCCCTGAGGTACACCAGAGGTAACATTAATTGATTTTGAATTAATATTTTTATAAATCACCTTTTGGGCTCTATTAGAAAGATAGCTTGAGAGCCATGGTCAGATTCTTCGGAAAGCCCAGTAAACCAAGCTTCAGAATCAGAAGTTCGTGATTCACTGAATCAAAGCTTTACTAAAATCCGTATAAATCACATCTGTTTGCTTGCTAGCCAAAAAACCATCCCGAACTAAAGAGGTAAACTGAAGTAGGTATGTGGTGGTTGATCTAAAACTCACAAACCTATGCTGAAAGGGTGATAATATGGAAGCACACGAATGTTGAAGCTGACAAGTAATTATTTGTTCAAAGGTTTTAGGAATAGGTGAAAGCTTAGCAATTCCCCTATAATTCTCAATATTAGATCTACTACCTTTCTTGTGCAGAGTTATGATAAATGACTGTTTCCAAATTGATGGAAATGACGCCGATTGCAAAGATAAATTGAACAATTTTAAGATCGGTTCTGTTAAGTTCACAGCACAGAACTTAAGCACACAGCCAGGAATACCATCGGGCCCTGGAGAAAAAATCGGTTTCAGAGCTAAAAAACTCTGAAGTACAGTGGCACTATCAATGACTGGATTGAGAATACTGTTAGAACTAACTATTTCGAACGGATAACTACCGGTTTGGGTACAGGTTGACGAATAGGTCGATTTGAAAAAGTCTGCGAATAAGTGGGCAATATCATGGTCAAGGCTAGCATTCTTGCCACCCAAAGACAAAGATGATGGAAATCCCGAAGATTTGCGCTTTGAATTAACAAACCCGTAAAATTTTTTAGGATTGTTAAAAAACTCAATTTTGCATCTTTTTAAATACGACTTGTAGCAGTTTTGATTCAGGCGTTGGAAATTAGAACGGGCAACTAAATATTTAGAAAAATCTTCAGAAGAACCAGATCTTTTAAAACGCTTATAGAGCATCGATTTAATATTGTTCAGGTTAGCAAGTTGCCTCGAGAACCAAGGTGGTTTACTACTTGTAGCCTAATAAAATGAACCGGAACGCAACGATTAATAAAGTCACTTAGGTAACTATAAAAAATAGACGTGGCAGCCTCAACATCAGTACAAGCATAAAGGTCAGACCAATCGTGGGAAGCTAACATTTGATTAAGCAAATCAAAGTTAGCCTTTTTAAACATCTCGAACGAGAACGGCATGCCACTTCCATGAAATTAATCGTAGGCAGTAAATTGTCCAGTGTAACCTCAAGTGTGGGGTGCAAGGGATCTTCAGGCAGGGATAAAGCAGGGATCCGACTGAGACCAGTACCTATTGAACTATCACCAAAAACTAAATCTAACAACTTATTTTTAGAGTTTACCACATTATTAATCTGAACTAGCGGCAGTTCCATAAGCGAACCAATAAAATCATGCTGAGTAACAGGAGTCAAAAAGTTGGAATCATCGTTGCCAATCCAACTAACGTATGGTAAATTAAATTCCCCAAGAACCACTAGGCGATCGTTATCACGCAAACGAGAATGTAGGCTGTGGATAACTGCTTTATTGCAATCATAAACGTACATATCTGACCGAGGCGGTATGTAGGAACAAGAAATATATAAGAAAAAATTCGGGAACAAGAGCTTTGCAGCTATGAATTCAATGTCAAGCACGTCCTCAAAGCTCAACAATTCAGTAGAAATACTGGACAATACAGCTATCAGGACACCGCCTGCTCTCGACTGACGATCACACCGAAAAACAACGTAGTAATTTGAAAATAACTCTGAATTTAAATTATCAGGTTTTAGCCAAGACTCTGTGAAAGCAATCACTTCCGCTGTAAAAGTAAAACTGTAGAGGTAAAACGCATTTAATTTAGAACGTAAACCACGAACATTCTGATAGTGAATAGTTACTTTTGAATCGTATTGGCAGGGCTGGTAATCAAGTTTTGTAAAACTATACGTGCGCGAAGCTCAACTTCGACTTTGTGGTGTACAAATGTACCACCGAATGTATAGGCCAAAAAGATTTGTCAAGGACCATATCAAAATGTAGATCTGGAATTGATATTTTAAATGAAGAAAATCCCTCACATGCTTAAAAACAAATTTATGTACACTAAATGAAAAATGTTTTTCTTAGAGTGGTCGCCCTACGGCCGTGATTTGGAAAACATTACGAGTGTATATTTGCTGTGAAGGGTGAAAATTGAGCTCCCTTTGCAGATGCCGTTCAGAGTCGGCGCAAAAATGTAGGTCCCGTCCCGCCAATTTGTTTGAAAAATAAAAGGAGTACGACGCAAATTGGAAGAGAAGCTCGGCCTAAATATCTTCGCAGGTATATCGCGCCTCGCTTTTTTTTGTAATTTCTTTTTTGATTTTTCTATAGCTAGTTTTGTGAGGAGCTTAACCAAAAGAAGCGTATAAGGACCATTTAAACATTTTTTTAAACTTTGGTAATTTGCTCTAATATGTCTTAAATGGTAATGTAGATACGTTTCATTACTACATTGTCAATTTTATACATCACTAAAACTTTCAGCGTGGTCGCTTTTGAATTTTCCCCAGGATAATGTATAATTCCAAAAACCATAAATCTGAATAAGAATTTCGTAGGATTGCTCGATTTTTGTTCGATTTATGCATT
>JARSSU010041921.1:0-71116 GCA_029619165.1 Eurosta solidaginis | reverse complement strand
TTTTTTTTTATGGGTTGGGGGGTTGAGAGAGATTAACGTGCCTACAAATTTCATCATGATATCTTCAACGACTGCTAAATTACAGCTTGCAAACTTTTAAATTACCTTCTTTTAAAAGTGGGCGGTGCCACGCCCATTGTACAAAATTTTTCTAATTTTCTATTTAGCGTCATAAGGTCAACGCACCTACCAAGTTTCATCGCTTTATCCGTCTTTGGTAATGAATTATCGCACTTTTTCGGTTTTTCGAAATTTTCGATATCGAAAAAGTGGGCATGGTTGTCGTCCGATTTCGTTCATTTCAATACCGATCTGAGATGAGCGCCCTGGACCCTACATACCAAATTTCATCAAGATAATTCAAAATTTACTCAAGTTATCGTGTTTACAGACGAGACGGACGGACATGGCTAAATGAATTTCTTTTTTCACCCAGATCATTTTGATATATAGAAGTCTATATTTATCTCGATTAGTTTATGCCGTTACGGATTACCGTTATGCGAAAAAAGTCAATATACTCTGTGAGCTCTGCTCAGCTGAGTATAAAAATACTAGTACCATATTATTAGTTCAATTCTTTAGTTGATCAATTAAGCTAATTCGGTATTGAAGTTTATATTTGCCACCTTTCTTTCTACTATTGAACATTCGTTGGAAATTTTATTGTTCTGTGTTTATATCGAAAACAGCAACTCATCAATAGCAAAATTTAGTTTAATAAAAAAGTTGCAAAAACGTTGAAACTTTAAAAATTGCAACTTTTCTGCATTGAAGTCAATTAGCAACAAACACAAGGAAAAATCTGCGAAAATATTTAAAAGCATCCGATAATTAAATTGTATACAAATTTCATATTCGAGCGTGATGTATGACTTCATGTGAAAAACAAAAAATTAAATTTATAAAAACAAGTAAGACTGTCTAAGTTCGGATGTAACCGAACATTATATACTCAGCGTGAGTTTCAATTGTACAGTTCATTTCAGATAAATTACTCTTTCGAATTTTGTTACAGGGGCTTAATTTTTTTTTGTAATGCTTGGTCGGAAAAGGGGCGTATCGCCTCCCATAAAAAAATGTCTCCCAATATTCTCTTGCAATAAACTTGAAGCAAAACTATTTTTCGCCAAGATATTGCTTATCATTCTAGTCTAGGCCCTTTTAAACATCCTTTTATTTATAAGTGGGCGTGGTCTTTAACCGAACCATCCATTTTTACTAGAAATATTTCCTGCTATAAGAAAAATGTGTGCATCCAATCTTATAACGATCCGTTAATTTTTCTTCGAGTTATGGTTCCCGAAATATAGAAAGTTGTTGGGTCAAAAAAGGGGCTGTACCACGCCCATTTTAAAAAATTTGAAATTCTTGCTTTTTCTTGTTGTAATTCCACTTGGTAAATGAAACATATATATATGATATAAAGCTCTTTTTTTGTAGATATGTAAATAAAAGTGGGCGTGGTTCTTAACCGATCTCGTTAATTTTTCTTCGAAGAATTCTTTAGAGTAAAGGCAACCTCTCTGTCGAACTTTTTAAGATAGGTTTAACGGGTTTTGATTTATGGTTAATAATATTTGTAGAATTGATTTCTAAGTGGGTTGTGGCACGCCCATTTTCAAAAAATTCAAATTTTTATTAATAGTCTCAATATCAGTCCAATCATCAAATTTCAACATTCTATCGTTAATAATCAGGTTTTTGTGTTTTCCAAAATGTTGTATATGTGAAAAGTAGGCGTGATCATCCGAATCTGTCATTGGATCATCCGATTTCGCTCATTTTAAATAACAATGGAGCTGAGTGCCAAGGAACCTATATACCTAATTTCATACTTTCTCAAGTTATCGTGTGCACAGACAAACTGGCGGACACACGGACGGGCGGACGGATGGAGATAGCTAAATCAATTCCTTTTTTTTTAATGCTGAGAATTTTTATACATGAAAGGCTATATTTATCTCGATTCATATAAGCCGTTACGATCAACCGTTATGTTACCACTGTTAATATACTCTTTATGCAAAGCACGTTGATTAGAAAAAGTAGGAGTGGCTTTCAGGCTATTTCGCTCATTTCAGAGCAAACAGTTGTAGCTATGAAAAAAATGATTATGCCAAATTTCGTTCGGATTGGCAGATTTTTTTGATTTAAGGCATTAAAAGTATTTTGGATAGAGCAACAAAAAAAAACCAAACGGGCGAGTAACGCCCATTTCCAAAATTTGTTTAAGTTTTGTTTTTAGCTGAAGCATACCACTATTTAGGTATACTATCAGTAAAATGTAGTTAAATACCATATAGTTATTGCAACTTTGTGAAAGTTAGCCCCTTAGGAAAAGTGGGCGTGGCCTTTAACCGATATTGATTATCTTCACACAGTCTATATAACGTAACGAATTTATGGAAATTCCTCTTATTTGCAACATTCTACTAACGTTCGTATCGCTAAACTGTTGAATAAATAACTCCAATATTCATTATGCAAAATGGTCTTTATTTGACAATAACACTTATACTTCGCAACCAATAGCGTGCTTAAATCAAACTGATTGCCCATGCCACAGCTGGTTCTGCTTTTATACTCTTCGGTTTCCTCGTTTGCATATTTCTAGGCGTTTCTGCTTCTAGAATTTACTACTTGTTTACCAACTATAAACTCACCAGCTATAAAATAGAGATGCACGATTATAGCTTCTCGCATGCGCGTGTATATGTCAGTGATACTTCCACCGATGATTGCCTACTTTTGTGAGCATCTCAGATATATGCATGTGTATGCCTGAGAACTACTTTGCTGATGATTGTATACTTTTGTGAGTATCTCTACGCTGCTGTATGTACATATGTGTAGACATAATGATTGATTTGTTTTGTCGATACAAGTGACTGCTTAGTATCAGCTTAGAGATGATAGTATCCCTTAGTGTTGCTAATATTCGTCGCAATAATTTGGCAAAGATAGTGTCTGCTTAATTTCAATGTAATATCTCTAAGGGCTTTTTAGTTTACGGCTTGTTATACTTTCTAATTTTCTTCTTCTAAATGTGTGTGGTTCCACGCCCACATTCCAAAATTTTGTGGAATTCAATATTTTGCGTCATAAAAGCAATCCACCTACCAAATTTCGATAGTTTGGCGGTATTAATTTTTGCATTATTTCATTTTTTTCAGGGACGAAAAAATAATATTTTTTTTTCGGAGTCAAAAAGTTCCGGGTAAAAAATTGTCCTAGGTGAAAATGTTTGAGTTCTCAGGTATCCCTATAGCAATATCATATCGAATCATGTATCTTTTTTATTTTTCGAAGTTCTTCCATAAAAGTCCACATATAAAAGTAAAATCTGTATTTTTTTTGAGTCCGATAAACTAGTTAAACTCGGACTTTTAAAAATAAAAGTTCGGAGATAAAATTTAAATCCGGACTTTTATTTTTTAAGGCCAAATTAAAAGTCCAGCTTGGTAACAAAGAAACGGCTTATCCGAATTAAAAACAAATTTGTATTTTGGATAAGCCGTTTTTTCTTATCAAGCCGGACTTTTATTTTGGCCTTAAAAAATAAAAGCCCGGATTTAACTTTTATTTTTAAAAGTCCGAGTTTAACTAGTTCTATCGGACTCAGGTAATAAAAATTCGAAAATAATTTTTATCTTGATCCAAATATATTAAAAGTCCAAAATTAATAGTTTTGCAAGGAATTATATTATAAAAGGAATAACAGCTTCCGCCCCTGCATTTTTTCTATTTCTCCAAATTTTCGATATCGAAAAATTGGACATGGTTATCGACCGATTTCGCTCAGCTTCAAAAAATAAGCCCATATACCGAATTTGGTCAAGATATATCAATATTTGTTAACAGATGGACAAGACAGAGAGACGGGCATGGCTTAATCAAATTTTTTTTCGATACTGATGATTTTGATACATGGGGACGTTATATCTATCTCGATTCCTTTATATCTGTACAACCGTTATCCAATCTAAGTAAATATACTCTGTGTGCAAAGCGACGCTGAGTATAAAAATTTGCTACGTATTAAACCTCAATAAAATTACTCATACGCCATGGCAAATGTAGCTGTCAGGGTTAATGAAAAAGCTTACAACACGTATTTCACGGTTATTTCATTTTTTCAACGAAATTACGATTTATCACTGTAATCAAAGCAAATGAACAAAGTTTTAATGTTCACATGTCAATTGGATTAATCTGAATGGTTATTATTGATGAATATTACACATCTAAAGCAAATGTATGAGATGTAAGTCCCAGCAAACATTCGGAGTCAAAAAAGAGTCAGAACGGAGGTATAATTTGAATCGTTTATGCTCATCATGAGCTCATTTATGAGTTCGGTATGAATGACTTTCGCTTCTTGCGATGGTCGTTCGATATGAGCCCTTACATTATGTGAGCCTAAATAGGCGTCCGATACCATTAAGCTCATGGGCAGCTTTTATTAAATGATTTGCTTTTTATATATTATCGTGGATTCTGGACACATGGCATTTAAAAATGTGGAAGCATATCATCAATATTGGTTGAGAGACAAAAGCTTCGAAAGAAACCCATAAAAATAGGGCATACCGACGTCAGCTCCAACGAAGGGTAAATCATCAAAGCAAGACTCGCTCCTCCAATTTGATAATCGGCGTTAGTGATAACACGGAACTTGACATTGTTAGCTCTAGGAAATGGTATCATCTATCCTCCTTCAAACCAAGTGTTACTGCGGATGGTCTTATTGCTTATGTTTCCAAAAACACTAACATTAGTGCTCATCATCTCACATCTCACATCCTCTGGTCAAAAAGGACGCGGATATCAAAGATCTGAAACGATTAAATTTCAAGCTTGGTGTATCGTATGCACTAGTGGATAAAGTTTTAGATTCCAAGCTCTGGCCGGCAGATGTTAAAATTAAGCCTTTCAAAAACCGTCGTAAAGTTGTTCAAGGTGGCGGTGGTGATGCTTAGCAATCAGTAATGCCAGACAAACATTTTCCTAATGTCTCTGGCCTTAGGACTAAGGCCAACTTGCTTTTTGATATGAGCTCGCAGTTGGAATATGACATATTCGTTATAATCGAAACATGGCTCAACTCTAATTTTTTTGATGGTGAATTCTTTGATCCTAACTTATATAATGTCTACCGCAAAGATCGTGACTACTGCAAAACTGGACTTTCTAGAGGTGGTGGAGTCTTAATTGCCGTGCGCCGTCGTTTTCGGTCATCGCTCGTGGACCTGTCTGACATGGATTCGTTGATCGACCAGCTTTGAGTCTCTGTTCAAGGCAGCTCGAAATTGTTTGTATGCGCTTCATATATTCCTCCGTCTAGTGCCGATTCTGTATATGAATCGCATGTTGACAATATTGTTAGTTTAATACATACACAGGATGGTAGTATCTTTTGTATCTTAGGCGACTTTAACTTACAAATACCGAATGGTCCTATGTTGACAATAACTTCGCTCTACTTCCTAAAAATGTAAATAGTTGCGCTGAAATTCTCATCACTGATAATATTTTAAGTGTCAATTTCTTCCATATAAATAGCTTCAGAAATCAGTTATCAAGAACACTTGATCTTATATTTATTAACGATAATATTACTTATTCCCTAACTGAATGTCTGGGTCCACTGTCGTGTTCCGGTATTCACCATATCCCGCTAGTTTTGGGTGTTGAATTTTATAATTTTGAAAGCATTGTTCCAGATAATGCTACTCCTAATTTCTCTTTTAGGTGTGCGAACTTTGCTAATATTTCCCGAGAAGTTTCTCTAATTGATTGGGAAGCTATTTTTTCTGGAAGTGATCTCTCACGCTGTTTCAATGCCTTCAAAGGCCTTATCAATGAGATTTGTAGTAACAATATTCTGCGGAAAATTAAAAAGTGTTACAAAATTCCTTGGTATACTACTGGGCTCAAGCGGCTAAAGAATTTTAGGAACAGATTTTTTAAAAAATTCAAGACTACAAAGTCTTGGGTGTTTAAAATCAAGTACATTCGCTACAACAGGGAATTTAAAGCGTTAAGTAAGAAGCTGCGTATTAATTTCACCCGAAACTTCGAATCTTGTATCAAAGATAACCCTAAAGCTTTTTGGAATTATGTAAAATCTAAGAAAGCTACCTCGAGTATTCCCTCGTCAGTTTTTTATAGTGGGTTTCATACCTCTTCACCTGTGGAGTCGGCTAACCTTTTTTCAGACTTTTTTCACTCCAATTTTGTTACTCAGCCAGTTAGTGTTCCTGAGTCCTCTTCAATGGCAGACTCTCCCATCAACTTTGGGGCTCTTACTCTTTCTCTAGATGACATTGTTGATGGAATCCGGAACCTCAAGTCGTCTTCCCAGACAGATATTGACGGCTTATCGTCTTATCTCTTTAAAAATTGTCTGATTCTAGCCACCCCGCTTCTTTTAATCTTCAACAAATCTCTCGAGTGTGGTGAGCTCATTGATGCTTGGAAGATAACCTTCATATCCCCCATTTTTAAAAGTGGTAATAAAAACAATGTTGCCAACTATAGACCAATTGCGAAATTATCTACTATCTCTAAACTTTTTGAGTATGTTGTAAAACAAAAATTAGTTTTGCTGTGAAGCAATTAATTAGTGATAGTCAACATGGCTTCATGCCTGGTAGATCCACGGTTACAAACTTAGCAATTTTTTCTGAATTTTGCCTTGCAGCCTTCAACAACCGTCTTCAAGTCGACACGGTATATACGGATTTCTCCAAAGCGTTTGATAAAGTTAGTCATCAAATCTTGATATCCAAACAAGCCAGGCTGGGCTTTCGCTCTATATTTTTGTCTTGGATTAAGTCCTACCTTCACTCACGCAAATGTGTAGTTGTTGTTGACAATACTCACGCCAAGCCTTTTATTGCATCCTCAGGAGTACCCCAAGGTAGCATCTTGGGGCCACTGCTTTTTGTAATTTTTATTAATGACATTTCAGCCTGCTTTCAGCATTCCCATTTTTTGCTGTACGCTGATGATCTGAAGGTGTTTACAACTGTTTCTACTCCTTCTGATGCAGAAAATATTCAGTCTGATCTGAACAACGTTGCTGATTGGTGCCGTAATAATAATCTGCCTTTAAATATTGGTAAGTGCTTTCACGTAACCTTCTCTAAGTCTCGTGGCACAATTCCCACTTCATATTATATTGACGGCTCTCGTCTGTCCACACGTACTGAGATTTCTAACTTAGGCGTAGTTTTCGACTCGCAGTTTTCGTTTACCACTCACATAACCTCGATAGTTGCTAAATCCTACTCGGTTTTGGCTTTTATTCGGCGATTTAGCTCTGGCTTAACAGATCCTTATACTCTTAAGTTGCTGTTTACGTCTCTCGTACGCTCTAAGTTGGAATATGCTTGCTTTATCTGGAGGCCTTATCATGACTGCCATATCAAAAGGCTCGAGCGAGTCCAAAAATTCTTTTTATGGTTTTGCCTGCGGTCTCTGAACTTTTCTGAGCCGATTCCCTCTTATAATGCCAGATGTGCACTCATTAGCCTTCAATCACTTCAAAGTAGGAGGACCATTCTTTCTCTTACTTTTGTCTATGATATTATTAATGTTGTGATTGATTCACCACGTTTACTCGAGAGTATTTGTCTCCATATACCCCCTAGATCACTTCGAAATTAGGATATGTTTTATATTGATTGCGCCCGGACCCTCTATGCCTCTAACGCTCCCATTTTTAGAGCACTGAGGGAGTTCAATACTATCTCAAATTCTTTGGCCATTGACTTTTCTTTGCCAAAGACCACCTTCAAATCTTTGTTAAGTGTTATAATTTTTTGATTGTATTGCTAAGGTCTGTATTTTTAAGTACAAACTCAAGTAGTCTGTAAGAACATTAGACTATTTTTGAAATTAAATTAAATAAATTACTAAATAAATAAATAAATAAATATGTACATAGAAAGCTCGATAGACCAAGCAGAGCTTACCACGGAGGCAGTTTTGTGGTTACAATGAAAAAGCCCGAAATACTTAAATTGTTAAAATGCTGATTATTACGGACATTATAAGGCAAAAGCGTTCATGGTAATTTACATCGGAAAAAGCAAGACACGTTATAATCTACTATGTACATATCGTTAGCTTAATGTGAAAATGTGATAAGTCAACTTTTACAGGAGACGAAAAAAACTGAATAATTTTTGAAATACCCTTCTTTTTCAAAACTGTGAATGAGGATACCATGCAATGCTTTCGGGTGTAGAAGCTTTGAAAAAGATAAATAAAAATCATACATGCCAACCCAGTAGCTATTTTATGACTTAGCACAATTTCCGCACTCAAAACAAATTTTTTCTCCGGACTTAGCACTTTTTACTCAATATGTTTTCCCATCACTCCTTCCCTTTAATGATTGAAATATAATACTAAAACTATATATTTGACAAAAAATACTATTTATTTATCAAACTATTTATAACAGTTCTGATCTGGACTCCTTTGGCGGATTGTGCGCAGACAATAATTTGTTTATAAATTCAAACAAAGCTGTGTTGTACCTTATTCCATAAAGACACATACTTTATCTACAACCTAAATGCTAAATCTCTTAATCGTTGTCAAGAGAGTAAACACTTGGGTGTAACTTTTGACTCCAAACTCTCTTTTTCTAGTCACATTGACTTCATTGTTTCAAAATTTGTTGCAATGGTTGGGTTCAGTAGACGTAACACCAGTGACTTTAAGGACCCTATGACATTGAAGGCACTTTATATATCCTTGGTCAGAAGTGATCTTGAATATTGCTCAATAATTTGGAATCGTTTCTATGAATCTAATTCCTATAAAATTGAGGGAATTCAAACATTTTTTACAAATAATGCTCCACTGGCCAGACGGCTTCCCATCACAAACCAGCAGGCGCAAATTGCTTGGACTTGAGGCTTTGCATGACAGAAGAACTTTTATCTCACTTATGCTTGCCTATAATGTAGTAAACTTTAGCACGAAGTGCTCTGATTTATCTAATTTGTTCATTCCATATATCCGACTGCGTGATCTTCGGCATAATAGATTACACAGACCGCCAGCATCTCAGAACCAGGAACCGGACTATATATTTTCGAAGGATTTTGATGCGATGAATCGAAATCTGGCCTCGAATTGCTCTATCAGCTCTGGTTTTCGAGATATCCTAACCTAAAAGTGCGAAAAACACCGTTTTTGCCCATATTTGAGGTTATGTAGCCTTGCAGATGTTTTCTTTCACCAAAATTAAAGGATGGCATCTTTTAATACAAGTCTAATTCTTTCAAATGGCGTTGAGTTTGCTCAAATAATGTTGTTTCGCTGAGATATCGTATTTTGAAATTTTGTGGTGTGGTAGGAGTGAATTCTAGGGGTTAGGGGATACGGAAGTTGATGGGTTAACAGTTAAGTTGGTTAGCCCACTTGTGGAGTGAGATAACTAGATAAATACGACTTATTTTTGGAAAAATATACGAGTAAACGCTGTCCCCAGGGTTAAGTGGGTTAGCCTCCTTGCGGTATGATAGAGGTGGTTTCTAGGGGTTAGGGCTGTTTGTGACTTGGTACCCGGGGGTTAGATAGTGTAGGGGTGTGGTGGGTTAGCAAACTTATGGTGTGAAGCAAAATTTTAAGAAAATAAGACTCAATTCAAGAAAATTAGTAATCGACTATATCCTGTCTATGTTATCTCAAGCCATTTTCAGGTGTAGGGAAATTTAGAAACATGAAAATTTCAAAATGCGATATATCAGCCAAAGAAAATGATATTTGAGCAAACTCAACGCCATTTGAAAGAATAAGAACTGTGTTCAAAGATGACATGCTTTAATTTTGGTGAAAGAAAACATCTACAAGGTTACATAAACTCAAATATGGGCAAAAACGGTGTTTTTTGCACTTTTTGGTTAGGATATGTCAAAAACCAAAGCTGATAGAGCAAGGCCAGATTTGGATTCAGCGCATCATAAACCTTCGGAAATATATAGTCTGGTTTTTGGGTCTGAATAATGGTTGAATTTTGTCGGCCTGTGCTATTTATCGAAATAACTCATAAAATGAATTATGCTATGAATGAACCTATAACTAGGACTATACATCTACATAGCAAATAGATTCAGTAGTGTTATTAATTTTAATAACAGCTTATAAAAGTTTAAGCTTGAATTGTTTTCTATTTTTAACTAGTCTGTAAGAAAGCATGTAGTTATCGACATGTAAAAGTTGAAGTAGATAAAAGTCAGCGCAAAGCATTTATCAAACACCAAAGGCATGTCTCAATTGGGTGAATCCAGTTTCGAGGGGTTGTGTTCGCAACTCTTTCAAGGGGTTGCCAGCGCAATATATGGCTTCTTCAACCCAATTGTCAACCTCACCTACCCGTGGCGAATCATGTTTAATTGCTCTGGAGACCTCAAGTTCCTCATGGTGCTAGGGAGGGCGGAATGGCCTGGAAGGTTTAATGTGGTCACATAAATCGTTCCCGAGATGGTCGGGCTAGTACCTTAACCGTACCGGATCTATATCCGGAAAAGGACCATCAACATCGGTCCAAAGTCTTCGGTGAGTGTCTTTATCGTTAATGCAACAACAACAACAAAGCATGTACTTTTAGACTGAATGAATTAAATAAGTAAATGAAATGCGCTCACAAAGAAATGACTAGTAATTCAGATTGATATTATTAACTGGTTGACTTAGCACATTTTTTTTTAAGAGCTGACGACTTAGCACATGTACACGTCATTGCCCACAGCAGGTAAAAATTAAAATATTTTTTTTTGTGATCGTTGTATTTTGAATTCAGTTTTAAAACTGCATTAAAATACAATTTTTCAAAAAAAGTGAAGAAGTCCTAATTCAAATCGTCTACACTCATTATGAGCTCAATTATGAGTTCGAAATGAATCAATTTCTCTTATTGAGATGGTTAGCTTAATGTCATACATTATATGAGCCTAAATAAGAGTTCGGTATGACTCCTAATAGGCTCATAAGCCGCCCACGGTTTGCTTCTTATATGACATTTTTCGAAGTCATTTATGTGCTTCATATAAATGTTTGGATTGGCTAGATCCGGCAGGTTTTGAGCGCATGGCATTAAAGCTAGGGAAGAAAATCCTCAACATTGGTTGAAAAACCGGAATTTCGGAGGAAACCCATTAATGTAGGGCATACTGACTTCAGTTCTAATTAATGACAGGCTCGATAGATCAACCAGGGCATGCCACATAGGCCGTGTTGCTCGAAATACTTACATTTTATAAATGCCGATCATAACTAAGATGCTGAGATAGAAGAGTCCATGCCAATTCAAAACGGGAACAACAAGACACATAACTTAAAATTTTATTGAAATTGAATATCCCAGCAAACATTCTGAGTCAAAAAAGAGTCAGAAAGGATTCCCAATCAGTGTATTTCCGTCCTTGCAATGGTCGATTAGCCGTTTTTTCATAAATTATATGAGCATAAATAGAAGTTCAATCAGACTTCCACACGCTCATTAACAGCTAATAATTTGTTTCTTATATGACTCTTTGGAGTCTTTTTATGTGCTTTATATTAGGGATTAGGATAGGCTAGATCGGGGCGGTTTTTGGGCGCATGGACAGGAACAGGAATTTCGAAGGAAACCCATAAATATAGGACATACGGACGTCAACTCTAATTTTATTAAAATTGAATATGAAAGACAATTTTTTCAAAATTAAATATAAATATTTGTGCCAAAGTTGCTTTGTTTGTCGAACACTCTTGGTGGCATATAGCGCATAATTTTCATCACAGCGGAGTCCCAAAACACTTATATGACAATATTTCTGCGGCTCATATTTTTCACACAGTTTTAACTCATATCGGATTCCTAAATTATGAGCGCTCCGAGAATGTGTGAGGGGATGTAATTGGTAAATATGTGTGTTTTTTTCTTAATTTTTTCTAGATTTTCCTTTTTTTAATTTCTCCAGCATTAAATGAACTTAAGATCATTACCCATACCTTTTAATGGCCTGCTGCGTCACACGCAAATTTGAGAAAAAGCTAAAATTCTCTTTGGCATGTAAAATGCTTAATTAATTTGATTTAACCAAACATCACCATCAAAAGCTAAAGAACGTTGGAAAAAATAATAAATGATGCGTGTTTGGTTTTAATTGATGTGCAGCAAAATCAAGTGTGAGTAGTTCAGTTAAGTCTTGTGTCTTGCCTCCTATCGAAACACAAAATATTATTCAAGGTAAAAATTTAATTGAAAGAAAATGTTTGTTTTCAACTTCTTGTGGAACGTAGACAAAAAAAGGATAAAAAAGAAGGAAAAGTGAGAAGGTGCAGATGTAGACTTATTCGCACAACTTTATTTCACTTTGCGTTCCTTGAAATTTGATAAACAATTTAAAATAAGCAACAACTGTGAACAAAAAAAGTGATAGTACCAAGTATTTGTGAAGTCCGATATCTAAGCGTACAGGTGTACGTGTTTCTAAATTAACTAGAGCTCTTCCATAAGCTGAAGTTTAATCACAACAGAGGTAACTTCACCAAAAAGATGTAATTTTAGCCCTAGTTATTGTTTTACGATCGATAGCGAATTATGGTCGAGTTACCGATTTGTTATCGGCTTCCAATTGGTTTCTTATCGGTTTGCTATCGATGTGTTAGGGTTGTCTCATAGATTTTATATTGAAAATTCATCGGTTTCTGTTTCACAACAAATCGACAAATCGTCGATAACGACAAGTCTCCTACAGCAAACTGATAACTTTTTTATAGCGAATTGATAACTTTTTAATAATAACTCGATAATTAATTGATAGTACTGCGATACGAAACCGTTAACAGGATATAGACGAATTTTCGATAAATAAACGACAACTTTTCGACTGTAAGTCGATAACTTTTTGACAGTAAGTCGATACATTTTTGAAACTAAATCTGTAAACAATCGATAACTTTTTGAACACAAATCGATAGCTTTTTGTTAAAAAAACCGGTACTTTTTGATTACAAATCTATAAATTTTTTAAACATATCGATAACCTATTGATAATAACTCGATAAGTAATCGATAATACACCGATAAGAAATCGATAACAGGATATTGAAAAATTTTCGATAAATAATTGATAACTATTCGACAGTAAGTCAATAACTGTTTGACAGTAAGTCGATATATTTTTGAAAATAAATCTGTAAACAATCGGTAAATTTTTGAAAACATATCGATAGCTTTTTGTTTAAAAATCGGTACCCTTCGAACACAAATCGATAACTTTTTTAAACATATCGATAACTTTTTAATAACAACTCGTTAAGTAATCGATAATACTCCGATAGGAAACGATAACAGGATATTGACAAATTTTCGATAGATAATTGATAACTTTTCGACAATAAGTCGATAACTTTTTGACAGTAAGTCAAAAAATTTTCGAAAATAAATCTGTACAAAATCGATAACTTTTCGAATACAAGTCGATAACTTTTTTAAAATATATCGATAGCTTTTTGTTAAAAATTGGTACTTTTACATTACAAATCGATAACTTTTTTAAACATGTCCATAAATTTTTGATAAAAAATTGGCTACTTTTCAAAAATAAGCCCATAAATTTCGTATAATTATTGTCTACGATTTGGCTGCCTTTTTCCTCATCCTGTCATGGTCCTCATCTGCATTGCCGTAAAAGCACTTCGTATCTTCAATCTTTTCTATTCTGTAGAGATATATATCTTTTGAAGTACCCATGTTACGCAACTTGTTCATCTCCTTTTTTGCTTCCCATAGCCTTCTTTTCAGGTCGTCGGTCATTTTTCGATAGTAGGGTGGTGCCCGTCTACAGTTCTCAATCATCAGTCATCAATCTGTTAAGCAAAAATAGATTTCAAGGTGCCTTTCTAATGCAACTTATTTGCGCTCAGTATTTAGTTGGGTGTCTAGTCTTAAGCCTAAATTGTTGAACATCTTGTTTCTGGCCGAATTTCCTGCGAAGATTTCAAAGCCAATTTCTAGCAGTGTGTACTTTTTTTCATTAGGTACAAACCCCGATTTTCTGCTTTGTTTGCGTGATTCGGCAATGTTTTCTGCTGTACTAATTTTGCAAGGGGAATTCCTTAGAGTTAGTGTTGCCTTGGTATCCTACGTCTACGCTGGAAGGGATGCCTTCTATATAGTGCAGTTTTAGGGTCTTAAGACACGCTGATTGTTCGTTAGACCTCCTGCTTTTTCAGGGGCGGCTGATATACATGCTTTTAGAAGCCAAAAAGTTTTCTGACCATATTAAGTCTGCATGTGGGTGGTACGCTGCTGGCGAGCTTATGTCCCATCTACTCTTATCAATTGATACCAAGTGTTCTTTTTTCCAAGCAGCAGGAAACACTTCGTTTCCTAGTCGTATCCAGCAAGACTTTGAGTGCTTTTTTGTAATTTCTTTAATGGCTTTTATTGGGATACTCTCTGGCCCCGGGGCATTATTGCTTATCAGGATAATTGCCGAAAAGTGTAGCTCTTCTATGGTAAATGACGAATATATTATAGGCATGCTGATCTGCGCTTCTCTGCCTTCTAGCTGTGGTTTCGGCATTTTTCTGCTGAAATTGTGGAGTTCTACATGAGTCCCTGTTGGAATTTACTAGAAGTTTCTCTGAATGCGGTTTTTGCTGCTCACTTTAGCGGACTACAACTGCTTCTTTCTTACTTGTATGCTTTTGCTTGAACGTTGATTTTTTCTATACTTCACGCTCTTGTTTATACACGCCTTAAGCATGAGAAGTTTCTCCTTATCGCTGCTATTCCTTCCATCCACCAGTAAACGCATCTTTGTTGTTTGTTTGGTATAGAGAATTGAACAATGAAATTAGAACCTGTAGCGGTGGCGATTGGTCAGTGCTAACATTAAAAATAAGTTTTTCTTTAGACTGATACAAACACCAAACTATCAAGAACATCGTCGGTTGGGAAGCCAGCGTTTTAAAGTGTTGGAATTTCCAACACAGAAATCTAACGGAAATTCACTTTTGTTAAGTAGTTCCGCTTTGTACTGAGTAGGCAGTTGAGAAGTTAAGTCCTGGGCTATAAACAAAGACCTTATTCTGTAATAACGTACCAAACGTAGGCTGTTACATGGCGCCCGAGCAGGAATGCAGTCAAAAGCAAATAAATAGTTAATATATTCGAAAGAAGAGTTCTACGAAAATGGAATTAACTTCTTTGTTAAATACAGAAGAATAAAGGCACTCGCCCCAAAAAGTATTTTTATCGACACCCAATTTTGGCAGCGAGGTGTAGATGCTCGAGTAGTAGTCACTAGAACGAAATCATAAAAGTGATAATTAAAATTACAGAGCCTCTCTGTGTAACTCTTTGATCGAGAAGCTAATGACATAAAATTTTCTTCACAAATAAATGTCAAATTTCCCGTGTTCCTTACTTGTCTAAATATCTCACAATATTCCCTCACTTCGCACTTTTATCATCTTTATGAACACTTACGTATTTCAACACTTCTTTTTGTTAATTTTCCACACCATTAGTGCCTACTAATGCCATATCAATATCCTAAAGAAATTCCGCTTTGACATTTAACACCCAAAATACTGCATAAACAATGACATCTTTAGACTTTTGGTTTCTTACTTTGCTATTTTCTTACAATCAGTCCTTTGACGCATTTCCGTAAACGTTTGGCAGTTGCTTGGCATTTAGTTTGAAGACAAAAAAAGTTCTTTCTTTTATTTTTCAGTTTGCATATAAATATTTTCATTCCTTGCTATCTCAAATTCCATACCCACATACTGTGCCTAGAAGCGAATGAGCATGTTTCCGGATTCCAAGCCAAATGTTTGTAAAGTATTTGTGTATATCCTTTTTTTTTGCATCTGTAACATACATGCATATTCTCGTAGGTTGGATGTGTATGATGATGAGTTATGTACATATGTATGTACACTCATGAAAACATAAAAAAGGAAAGTATTTACAAGTATTTGTGCGCAGTCATGATAAGAGGAAATTTACTGAAGCTACTGAACTGATACAAAACATGTGGTGGCCGGAAGTGTGCTTTTGTTACTTATTTTTGTGAATTTGGAAATGAAAAGCTTTCCAAGAAGTATTGTGTCTTAAAGGTTTGTTGAGGTTAAGTTAGTAACTTTTTACTGATATGACACTGCAAAGAACAAAATGTAATAACAATGAATGAATATCTTAAATATTTATGTAAGTTACTTAGTTAAAAGAAAAATTGGAATAGTTTCGAAAACGGTTGCGAATGACGTCAAACATCTGCAAAAAAGCTCAGGTTTTATTTTCTGATCTGATTTATGTAAGCTCAGATAAGAAGCTAAAGCTCAGTGCCATATCTGCTTCTAAAGACTTTACCCCATTATTAACTTACCCAGTATGATAGTTCAATGGAAAATTGAAAAATAAGTTGCTTACGCAAATCTAGAAATGTTACTCCAAGTGTTGTTGTGACTGTATGAGAGCGATAACTAAATTTTGCTCTCGCTGAACAGTGACCTCGCTGTATAAAAGGCTTATCATACCTACTGTTATATGGCGCCCGAGAATACCCACAGGCGAAGAAGAGAGTATACTCCTTGCGGCATTGAGTGAATAGAATACGATAAGGTAAAGTTGTCTCCCCACAAACAGAGATCACTATTTTGAATTCACTTCTCATAGTTGTGCTGTTATGTGGCGCCCGAGCATGAAAACTGTCGTAGAAAATGGCAGCATTTGTTTTATTGAGCATTTGTTTTATTAAGAGAAAGGAAAGCAAGAAAATAAAGTTGTCTCTTCACAAACCAAGATCACGTTTGAAATTCGCTTCTCTGTCGGAAAAAATGAAATAGCTCTTGAGGTATTGAGGGAATAAATAGCGGGAATGTAGAGGTGTCCTCCACAAACAATAAACATGGTTCGTATTTCACTCTCATACTTGCGCTATTATAAGGCGCCCGAGCACGCACCCTGTAGGATAATATCGGAAACCCTTGCTGTATGAAGAAAGTGGAAAGCGAGAAATTGAAGTTGTCTCATAATTGCGCTGGAAGATGCTGGATAGACCTTATATTTTTCATGAGAAAAGTTATTCACAACTGTTATTGTTCTGTCCCTGATTACTGTTTGGAAGAAAATTCATCAATGACCTGTACGAGGTTAAGAACATATCTCTGCTAATAAAAGCGTAAAGTCTTCCATTGCTAACCATGTTGTGCGATTTAATAGAGAAACTCCTGGTCAGAGAGTGTTCGTATAGTCACGCAAATTCTGCAGCAAATAAAGGCTAAGTTCGTCCCGGATTTAGGGGACAAAAATAAAGGAAGATTGTATTGTCCCAAGTGGTACTAGTTAGTGTGAAGCAGGAATGACCCAAGCATTCAAGCGCCAATTAATGATGATTACGTTGTTGTAGTGAGAGAAACTAAAGCTAGATATAAAAGTCGCTTTCTGCAAAGAAAGAGCTCACTATATAAATCATTTATCATCCCAGTGCTATTTTATGGCGCCCGAGCCTATGCTCCTATACCTGTTTCAGTCGATGAATCCGTTTAGTCTTTATGAAAGGCGAGTGCTGTATTTCTAAAATTCTCCTAGCATGACGGTCTTTAAGGCTAATCTGAAACATTTATTGTATTTTCCAAATAAACTTGATACACTTTCTATGCCCTAATGAGCTCTTCCGTTAGCCTTACTCTTCAATTTACAACAGCAATTTCAATAAGAGAAAAGTGCATGTGCGGCTTTTTCAAAAAATCCAATTCCCGCTGCCTAAATTATTTATATGCTTTTAAAATTAATGTTTTGCATTCGAGCTCCAAGCCTTAAAAATACAATTATTTGTAAAATATATTGCGGTTTCCAATGAAGCAAAGACCAAAGAGCAAAGAAAGAACAAGAAAAACTAGTAAACACATTGCAGTACAATAATTTATGAACAATCAGCCAAAAACCGCAACAGAACCACAAATGGTATTAAATAACTGCAGTCTGCAGCCAACATAGAGAAGAGTACAGAGGCAGAGAGAGAGAGCACGCGTAATGAACAACAAATATGAGCAAAGAATATAAATAGAGCATAAAATGAGCTTTGAATAATTTATTACGAAAGACAATTTCGTTGCAATTTGTGTAGAGAAAAGTGGTAAAAGGAATAACAAATAGGAATACTTTTATCAAGGGAAGAATATGTGTCCTAGGACACAGGGATGGGCATTAGCAGAAACAAACACGTTGTTTTACATCTTAACAATTTCGATGATTATGTGGATGATATAACGATGTTTGTGGTTATCGTCATGGTTGTGAAGCTAAGGCAAAGTAAGAAAAGCCAAAGAGAGGAATAGGGTGGAAAAAAGGGAAAGGAAAAGAAGTGTATAGGAAAGAAGGGATTAGAAGTAAAAGCCTAAGACTATATCGATGTGTTATATGTTCGCTATGGGCGGCCGCCGTGGTGTGATGGTAGCGTGCTCCGCCTACCACACCGAAGATCCTGTGTTAGAAACAAGTTTTTTTCAATTAGAAGAAAATTTGTCTAAGCAAGTGTTTGGCAAGCACTCCGGGTGTATATCTGCCATGAAAATCTGCTCAGTGAAAACTGATCTGCCTTGCAGTTGCCGTTCGGAATCGACATTAAACAAGTAGGCCCGCCTCGCCAATTTGTAGGAAAATTAATGGACCACGACGCAAATTGGAAGAGAAGCTCGGCCTAAAATCTTCTCGGAGGTTATTGTGCCTTACATAAATAAAATAAAATGTTTGTTAATGATGCGTAATCGGCTTGTAATCGACTGGAAGTGGGCATGTTTTGCATATTTTATCGAAGAGTTATCGGTTTGCCATCAGTGTACATTCGACAATGTTTGTTTTTATCGCCGAGTTATCGGTGTGATATCGAAAAGGTATCGGTTTTCTATCGAAGTGTTATTAATATAATAAGTGTTTCAATGAGTTTCCGACTTTTTATCGAAAAGTTATCGATTTATTATCGGTATCGTCGTGGTGAGATGGTAGTCTGCACCGCCTACGACACCGAATATTCTGGTCTCAACTTCCGTGCAAAGCAACATCAATAGTTTAGGAACAAGTTTTTACAATTAGTACAAAGTTTTTCTAAGCAGCCCCCCGCAGCAGTAATTTGGCAAACACTACGAATGTATTGCTGCCATGAAACCCTCTTGTTGAAAACTTATCTGTCCTGACTCTGAACGGTGGGTCAGCTTAAAACATGTAGGTCTCGTCCTGCCAATGAAAAAGGAAAGTTATCGATTATTTAGCAAAGGGTTACCGATATGGTATCAAAAAGTTATTGATTTGCTATGAAAAAGTTACTGATTTATCTTGGTTATCGATTTCTCATCACAAAGTTAGCGATAAGCTATGGAAAAGTGGCCAATTAGTTATAAAAAAGGTATCGATTCTTTGTATTAGTTATCAGCGTGTTATCGATGACTTTGAAGGTTTATTATTAAGCATAAAACATAGACTTATTATAGAAAAGGTTATCGATTTGGTACCCAAAAGTTATCGATTTGCTAAAATAAAGTTATCGCTTTATCATCGAAAACTAATCGATTTGATAACAAAATATTATCGATTTATCGTCAAAGAGTTAGTGGTTAGTGATCTTAAAGTTATCGATTTGTTATCAAAAAATTTATGATTTTTATAGGAGTGTTATCAATTTCTTGTCAGACTGTTATCGACCACTCTGCGCCATATTATGAAACATAAAACATCAATATAAAGTCGATGATAAGAAGCCGATATAAGAAAGCAATAAGAAGCCGAAAACGATAACAAGCCGATAACAAACCGATAACTCGACGATGTCATTTCACTATCGAAAATAACTTAATAATAAAGCAAGTACTTGTCGGTATGAGTTATAACCAATAAGGCTGACGACAGAGTGGAAGAGAGAAGCGTTGCTATAATATAAAGAGAGACAAAAAATTCGAAAAGTTGTCCGAGTGCCCGAAACGTTTCAACCTCGTAAAATATATAGCAATAAAAATCGCTTCTCGCTTAACATTGCTTCGAGCGAGCAATCTGCCCTCAGCCTAATTTTTTCTGGTAAAATTGCTTCCGCGGAGGTTTAATTTCAGCCCACGTTTACACATCGAAATTCACGAGTACGTAGTACACACTTTTTTGTTTTTATATTTTTAGTTTGAAATTATTTGATTATTGAAATTAGCCCAACTCTGAAGTAGCATCAAGAGTACTTTGCTTTGGCGTTACTAAAAAGTAGCTGAGAAACATGCAAATGAGCCACTTTTTTAACATTTTTATTTGCGCTTTTTCCTTTGATGTATCGCGTACCAAAGCAAATATGTAGGTTCCTCCATTTTGAATGAAATTAAAATTGAATAATCCATTATTGTAAAGGCGCTCAAGAAACCCTGCAGTGTAACGTGCCTGGAACTAACATTGTAAGACTATATTTAAACTGGTCCGAAAAGGACAACACTTATATCAATTACAAATCCGTTCGTGAAGATGTTGTTATTGTTCTTGTAGCGATAAGGTTTCGTTAAGGTGTCAGTTTTAACTCTCTTTGGAGTCCTACTATTTCCGCTGTCTCCAGGGAAAAATAAGGCACTATTTGTTATTTGCATGCGTCACAGCGACTTCGTAGGTAAGTGGTAGGTATAAAGGCAGCGACTCAGGTCATCTAAATATCTCTTAAAAAGCCTTTTTGATGACATTTAACTAGTCTGACTGTTCTGAATGTACTCGAATGTACTACAACCAAACCGCGTTGTTAATAAAATCAGGAATATTTGGAATCCCCTTATTCCGTTACCGGGAGTTTCCAAAAAGGGGCTACCGAAGGAACTTATACGTGTTCTAGTAACAGACAGAAACTGCTTAGCAATCTCTTTGGTGGTTATATCTTTAGGATTTCCGCAGTGGTTAATATGCGGAATAGCCATCTTTTCTGCATGCGTGCCTATGACTCAATGACCGGTGCTGACTGCTATAAGTTTATGCGTGTCGGCCCCAGATCTACTTTGTAGACTCTCATTGTAGTTCGGCCAGTAGCATTGGTAGCTCTTAATATTGCACATCTAGTGGTGCTCTTCCATGTATGCTAAGCTTTTATCCAGTAAAAATTTCGAATTTCCTGCCGAAAGTTAATTAAGGTAACTGCTGTGCTCTTTCTGAGTATCCTCACATCCCATAGATTCCCTGAATCTCAGAGGGGTTTGTGCTGACATACGTACTTAGTATGATTATGCTGTCGGAAGCAGGTTTAAGATGGTTTATAAAGCCACCGTAGCATAGCCATATCACCATTCTTAGCCAAGACCCCATTTCTTAACGCACATCGTTTTACAAACGTAGAAAGTAATGTAGGATTTTCACACCTGCTCCTAGGTAAACGCTTTCCTGTCGAGTTTACAATGGATTGTTAGTCCCAGATACTTGGAACTATTTGATATGGTTAATTGCTGGAAGTTAAGCTTTTGGAAATTTAAAGTAAGATGCTTTGTACTTCTTCGTAAAGAGTAAGAAATCCATTTTTCCGGATTCAACCTAAGACCACATCCCTGTGTCCACCCAATTTGTTTTGTCACATTCTTTTCATGATTTCACTCATAACGAAAGTGCATGTATCCTAAATCAGGATCGTTACATCGTCAGCGTACGCTACGATCTTCACACCATTTCTCTCGAATTTTCCTAGAATATCATTTATAGTAATAGGCTAAAGCAGAGGTAAGTTCACCGTACTTTGTAGTGTGGCCTCCACGATGTCAATAGTGGAAGCAAACCGTATTCGATGCCTTTTGACCAACGCTAGGTTAACTCTAGACCAGATAACAAACTTAGTTCTAAAGTATATTTGGAGCTACGTAAAGAAGAATAGGGGAAGGCCCTATACCCATATAGGATATTCCTTTTTAATCAACGTGTCAGAACCTGTAGGTACAAAACAATGAAAGATGCACGTCGCGTGACTCGCCTATGCCCGCAGATTCATTTCTGAGTTAACTCAGCGTTTGTTTACATTCAGTTTCTACCCTGAAAAATATGTCGCTGCGCTGTAGAGCAGGCCGGCTTTATGAGAAAATCGGGATGGTGTGAAGCTTGCATCTAGCTCATTTCACTTCTGGGAAGAAGCTTACACACGTTTGGCGCGTGCATGCAAAAATAGTTGCATACCTTTAGGTGTCGCTTTGTATATACTACATACATACAGCCCTTTTTGTTACTCCATCTATGTATTGACCCTGAACTCGACATTTCAAATGTTTCTGTTTTTGGACGCCATAGCGCCATGATATGGAACAAAAATAATGTTGAAAACGAAAAGACCAAAAATAACAAGTAAGAAAGGTTAGGTTCGGGTGTAACCGAACATTACATACTCAGTTGAGAGCTATGGTGACAACATAAGGGAAAATAACCATGTAGGAAAATGAACCGAGGGTAATCCTGGAATGTGTTTGTATGACATGTGTACTAAATGAAAGGTATTAAAGGGTATTTTATGAGGGGGTGGGCCATAGTTCTATAGGTGGACGCCATTTAGGGATATCGCCATAAAGGTGGATCAGGGTTGACTCTAGAATTTGTTTGTACGATATGGGTATCAAATTAAAGGTATTAATGAGGGTTTTAAAAGGGATTGGTGGTAGGTATAGGTGGTCGCCTTTTTGAGATATCGGCATAAGGGTGGACCAATGGTGACTCTAGAATGCGTTTGTACAATATGGGTATCAAACAAAAGGTGTTTGAAAGGTGTTAATGAGTATTTTAAAAGGGAGTGTTCCTTAGTTCCATAGGTGGAGGCCGTTTCGAGATATCGCCATAAAGGTGGACCAGGGGTGACTCTAGAATGCGTTTGTACAATATGGGTATCAAACGAAAGGTCGTTAATGAGGGTTTTAAAAGGGAGTGGTGGTAGTTGTATAGGTGGTCCCCTTTTCGAGATATCGCCATAAAGGTGGACCAGGGGTGACTCTAGACTTTGTTTGTACGATATGGGTATCAAATGAAATGTGTTAATGAGTCTTTTTAAAAGGGAGTGGGCCTTAGTTCTATAGGTGGTCGCCTTTTCGAGATATCGCAAGAAAGGTGGACCAGGGGTGACTCTAGAATGTGTTTGTACGATATTGATATCAAATTAAAGGTATTAATGAGGCTTTTAAAAGGGAGTGGTGGTAGTTGTATATGTGAAGGCGTTTTCCAGATATCGACCAAAATGTGGACCAGGGTGACCCAGAACATCAGCTGTTGGATACCGCTAATTTATTTATAAATATAATACCACTAACAGTATTCCTGCCAAGATTTCAAGGGTTTTTTATTTCGCCCTGCAGAACTTTTTCATTTCATTCTACTTAATATGGTATGGTAGGTGTCACACCCATTTTACAAAGTTTTTCCTAAAGTTATATTTTGCGTCAATAAACCAATCCAAATGCCATGTTTCATCCCTTTTTTCGTATTTGGTATAGAATTATGGCATTTTTTTCGTTTTTGGTAATTTTCGATATCGAAAAAGTGGGCGTGGTCATAGTCGGATTTCGGCCATTTTTTATACCAATACAAAGTGAGTTCAGATAAGTACGTGAACTGAGTTTTGTAAAGATATATCGATTTTTGCTCAAGTTATCGTGCTAACGGCCGAGCGGAAGCACAGACGGTCGACTGTGTATAAAAACTGGGCGTGGCTTCAACCGATTTCGCCCTTTTTCACAGAAATAAGTTATCGTCCCAGAATTTAAGCCCTACCAAATTTCACAATTTTAATTTGTAAATTTTTGTTCGACTTATGGCATTCATTACTGGAGTTGAATGTTGACATAATTTACTTATACACTGTAAATATATAAAATTTTTTGTTAAAATTTGACTTAAAAAAATTTTTTGTTTAAAAGTGAGGGTGGTCTTTATCTGATTTTGCTATTTTTTTATTAAGCATACATATAGTAATAGGAGTAACGTTCCTGCCAAATTTCATCATGATATCTTCAACGACTGCCAAATTACAGCTTGCGAAAATTTTAAATTACCTTCTTTTAAAAGTGGGCGGTGCCACGACCATTGTCCAAAATTTTACTAATTTTCTATTCTGCATCATCAGTTTGTAACGTAACAAATGCTACGCCACAATATCTATTTCCCATTTAGCGCCCACCCCTAACGTTATATTTTCCATTTACTGCCCACCCCTAGTATTGTATGTACCGACATACATATACATACATACATACTGGCCCAACAACCATCGCGCAAGCACTAGGCAAGCCAGCGATGGTGAACGCACAATGCTTGGGAATTTTCGTTCGTGGCGCGCTGTGCGCGACAATGCGAGCATAATTCTCAATGTGTTCATAGTTACATATGAATATAATGATTGGCCGGAATACACCAGGCACACTTCGCCGTAGTTAAGTAAAGTGCGTGTCGGCCGCCATCAGCGGTCGACAAGGGGTGCCCTTTGGGTTAGGAGGGTGCGTTACAAGGTCGGTTCCACCGATGGTACTCCCCCCCTGCTTATCGGGCGCCCTGCCGATTTACCCACATTTCCGGTGGGTAAGACGGGATTTACACCCCCTATTACTCACTGGAAAGGTAATGCACGAGCAGCCTTCTCGGGTAGGAAGGAATTCCCCGCTTTTCCCCGCGGATTTCCCCACTACCCTGGCAAACTGCCCGAGCCAATATAAATACATTCCAGGGACTTCCTTTGGGTCGAAGGGAGGTAAAAGTTACAAGGTCGGTTCTGCCGATGGTACATTACTACCACCGTTAGCACCCCTTAGCGAGAGCCACCGTCGTCTTCACCATCTCAGCCACCGCTTAGCTAGCACTCTATCTCCCTCTCTCTGTGGAGAGCCGTCGTCCTTTGGTTACACTATATAGTCAGCGACACTACCTAGTGAACATCTCTCTCTCTCTCTCTCTCTCCTGGATTCAAGGTTGTGGATATTTTAGCCTAAGAGCCGCGTGTGTGTGTGTGTTCGAAATAAAAACACTAATTTACTGTGTATTTATTTAGGTGGTGGAAGTGGGACCTCCATCCGACTCTGGATTGACTTGAGCATACCTCAGCCTTTGACCAAACCCACCTCATAAGTTCAACTCACCTACCAAGTTTCATCGCTTTATCCGTCTTTGGTAATGAATTATCGCACTTTTTCGGTTTTTCGAAATTTTCGATATCGAAAAAGTGGGCGTGGTTATAGTCCGATATTGTTCATTTTAAATAGCGATCTGAGATGAGTGCTCAGGAACCTACATACCAAATTTCATCAAGATACCTCAAAATTTACTCAAGTTATCGTGTTAAAGGACAGACGGACGGACGGACGGACATGGCTCAATCAAATTTTTTTTCGATCCTGATGATTTTCGATATATGGAAGTCTATATCTATCTCGATTCCTTTATACCTGTACAACCAACCGTTATCCAATCAAAGTTAATATACTCTGTGAGCTCTGCTCAAGTGAGTATAAAAATAAAGCATTCAAAAGCTAAATGAAAAAACAACATAAAACGTAACAACAAAAGAACAACAACATAGCGTAACGTAGAAACAAGCTTTCAAAATTAAATGTCCATTCATCAAACCTCGTTGTTGCTAGGTTGTGTAAAGCAATTTGCATAGCATAAGACAGCAGTAGGGCATGAGCTTGTGTCTCTGGCTGCGTTCGTGCGTGGTTAAGTGTTGGCTGGTGCATTGTTATACATATTTGTTGGGTAAATCAAATACATAAAGGGCGCATATAAACTTGTTAGAAGAGATGAAGACATATGTATCGCTAAGGTGTGACAAATGAATATGTAGAGTATGAAAGTACCGAAGAATTTTGTCAAACTTATAAACTACGGTTTGTAAGACCTCTAGTGCTTCCGACAAATGATGGAACTTTCTTCATTTACCATTATCTCATCGCTGCTTAATGCACGATATTTCGATAGCTATGGATGGGAACTCCTTCCCTTTGTTCTACGTATCTGAACCACTTGCGAAACATTTTATAAGTGATTGAGTATTTTTGCAACAAACCATTTTTCAGTCACTTGATTAAAGAATGAGCAGTAGTCAAGGGGACCATTCCTAGCATTTTATTTCTTTCAGTTCAATGAAGAATCTAAAAAAATCAGTATCATACGCCTAGTATCAAAAACAAACGTCCAAAGGTAATGCACAGCGAGTCGTAGTTGGCAACTTCAATGCCAAAGTGTTTTTAGTCACACAGTGCGAAAATTCCTCCTCTATGAGGGAACCTACCTAATGAACTGATTGACTTCGCCGGTGCCCAAACATAGTCATATCTAGCACTAGATTTAAATTAAAAAATATATATCAAGCTACTTTCTTCCGACCCAGATTAATGCAATTAGATCGACAACGTTATGATAAACGAACGGCAGGTTTCCAGCGCTTTATATTTGGGCCCTTTTCGAGAGTCTAGCATCGACTCGGATCACTACATCGTCGTAGCTAAAATTAACCCACCAGTAAATTTCACATACTTTATCCATCGCACTTCTTGAATTTTGTTGAACTCGGCCTTTGGTTTTTACCAGGACATCAATTAGCCAGATACCGGCAACAATTCCACAATGCACAACGTACTCAGCGGGGAAGATTTATTTGGATAGGCGGGTGTATAGTAAGCGACCTGATCTAAGATACCTGCTAAAAGCTACGTATTACGGTGGTAAAACGCTACCGATTATGTCCGAATGGTCGTGCCAAGTTGTTGCTTTCTCTCATAACAGATATTCAGCGGCTACACTGAAGCTACCTGGCTGCAAGCTACCGGAAGTAGCGAGCTGCTTGAACCGCAGGCAAAAAAACGCCCAGGTTAATTCCGAGTTAAATGGCTATCAGAAGCTCTCCCTACTTTCATCCTTGCATCGCTCTACCGTATAGACGAAAAAAAAATACGCACTCCATAAGTTTCTCATCATATCTGGCCTAAACTTACAGCAGAAAACTTTGCCAGAAAGGGAAGGGAGTACCACCACTGGGTTCGCAGAAACATGTGAAGGAAGGCTTGATTCGCCTTTGCGCTCCAAATTGGTCTGAGTTATCGTTGAAATGATGATGAAAAACATGGGACGAATTTGAAAATAAATAAAAAAGGGAAATAGAAATCAAAGAACTATAAGAACAAAGAAATGAGCATACGGAAACCTCCCGTATTAGCATTTTGCCGGTTCTTTATAAACGCCCAAAGCGAATGAGAGTGAAAGTTAGAAGAAAAAGACAGAGAAGAAGAGAAATGAGAGTAAGAAAATTTGAGCCATCACCCATAGTATGGAAGAGGCGTTAAATATGGAGGCTTATCTAGTTGATGGTGTGTCCACTCACTCTAATTTAAGCGAGCCTTGGGCGTTGGCCAAAGTTTTCTTTATGTATATAATCCACGCTTTGTGTGCCTTCACGAAATACGAATTGGCAAATATTGGGGAACAGAATGAAATCTTACTAATTGTGCTATAACGAACTGAAAACCATACACAACTCGCCTGCAGACCTTATGACCAAGATCAACATGTTAGCACTGCAACAAAGCTTAAGGCCTTGGGGCAGTTTGAGTGCAGGCCTTATGGTCATAACAGTATAGCGCCATCTAATATCTGACAAAAGCAATATATGGTACAGTGTCTGACTTTCGAAAGATATCTGTCAGTCGCGTAACTATATATATTTATACTCAGGCGGCGATTAAGGCAATAATCGCACACAGTGTTTCGTCATGAAGTCTTCTGGAATGCAAAGAAGAACTGGAATAACTTCGCCGAACTATACACCTATACTGGGATAGATGGTAACGAAAAGGTCGATGAGTTGGCAAAGGAGGGTGCAACACTCGCTGAATCGATGGTTGACGTTCCAATCCGTTTGAGAAAAATCAAAATCCGATAGGAGTTTTATATGATCCACCAAGCAGGAAAGGCGTGAATAAAATAATAATTTCATGTGTATAGTCTACGATTTTAGACTTACAAAGTGGCTCATATCTCTGATGAGAGAACACTTAAGGCTCACGATGGGCATACTAACTGGACACTGTCATCTTGCATCACATGCTTAAAAGTTAGGCTGCGTCCGCAACAGCAGATGTAGGTAGTGCGAGCTGGAGGAAGAAACGGTAGAGCATATTCTGTGTTCGTGTCGTGCGCTCGCCAGGCCAAGGTTCCAGCTATTAGATGTGGTAGAGTTTGCCTGCTATCGAGGCAGCAACAAAGCTAAGTCCTAAAAAACTTCTAGTATTTGCCAAAAGTACGGAGTTTTTCTATAACATAAGTACTGGCATCTTATCGGGGTTCTTCTGTTTGGTCGTCAAACAAATTGTGGTAACAAATCTATGTGAGGTCTTTATTGACCGGCCAGTTCAACCTAACCTAACTTTAAGCCCATATACAATAGCAAGTTAAGAAAGTGGCTATTCGTTAGAAATTTTCTTTTCCTTATCTCCACAATGACGTTGATATCATCGATACACTCGCCGTTAGTTCTGCTTATTCCGAATTGGAAAAAGAAGCGGTAAAGATGGGTTCGATGGTGAATGAGGACAAAACGCATTTGCGCCTTGGCAACCACGCTACTGTTGGCAGCCATAATTTCGAAATAGTAAAAGACTTCGTTTATTTGGGAACCATCATCAACCCTAGCAACAACATCAGCTCTGAAATCCAGTGAAGAATCACTCTTGCCAATAAATGATACTTTGGACTAGGTAGGCAATTGAAAAGTAAAGTCCTCTCTCGGCAAACGAAAATCATACTCTACAAGTCACTTATCGCACCCGTCCTGCTATATGGCGCAGAAGCATAGACCATGACAACAACAGATGAAGCGGCTCTGGGAGTGTTCGAGAGAAAAGTTCTGCGAAAGATTTATAGACCTCTACACGTGGCCGATGGCAACTACCAAAGAATATTTAACGATGAGCTGTACATAGCCCAGCGAATTAAAACGCAGCGGCTGTGCTGGCTATGTCATGTTATGCGAATGAAAGATGACGCTCCGGTTAAGAAAGTGTCTGCCTATGGAAGCAAATGAAGAAGGCGGTCCCCCACTCCATCTCCGTGCATGCCAAAATCTGTAGTACCAATATCTTTATGGTAACAGCATAGCTGTAAATGAATACATCACATGAAACAATGTACAACAAGTAAGGAAGGTTAAGTTCGGGTGTAACCGAACATTACATACTCAGTTGAGAGCTATGGTGACAACATAAGGGAAAATAAGAATGTAGGAAAATGAACCGAGGGAAACCCTGGAATGTGTTTGTATGACATGTGTATCAAATGAAAGGCATTAAAGAGTATTTTATGAGGGATTGGGCCATAGTTCTATAGGTGGACGCCATTTAGGGATACAGCCATAAAGGTGGATCAGGGTTGACTCTAGAATGCGTTTGTACGATATGGGTATCAAATGAAAGGTATTAATGAGTATTTTAAAAGGGCGTGGACCTAGGTTCTATAGATGGACGCCTTTTCGAGATATCGCCGTAAAGATGGACCAGGGGTGACTCTAGAATGCGTTTTGTACGATATGGGTATCAAATGAAAGGTGTTAATGATTATTTTAAAAGGGCGTGGGGCTTAGTTCTATAGGTGGACCCCTTTTCGAGATATCGCCATAAAGGTGGACCAGGGTGACTCTAGAATTCGTTTGTGCAATATGGGTATCAAACGAAAGGAGTTAATGAGTATTTTAAGATGGAGTGGGCCTTAGTTCTATAGGTGGACGCCTTTTCGAGATATCGCAATAAAGGTGGACCAGGGGTGACTCTAGACTTTGTTTGTACGATATGGGTATCAAATGAAAGGTGTTAATAGTATTTTTAAAAGGGAGTGGGCCTTCGTTTTATAGGTGTTCGCCTTTTCGAGATATCGCCATAAAGGTGGACCAGGGGTGACTTTAGAATTTGTTTGTATGATATGGGTATCAAATGAAAGGTGTTAATGATTATTTTAAAAGGGCGTGGGGCTTAGTTCTATAGGTGGACCCCTTTTCGAGATATCGCAATAAAGGTGGACCAGGGGTGACTCTAGACTTTGTTTGTACGATATGGGTATCAAATGAAAGGTGTTAATGAGTATTTTTAAAAGGGAGTGGGCCTTCGTTTTATAGGTGTTCGCCTTTTCGAGATATCGCCATAAAGGTGGACCAGGGGTGACTTTAGAATTTGTTTGTATGATATGGGTATCAAATGAAAGGTGTTAATGATTATTTTAAAAGGGCGTGGGGCTTAGTTCTATAGGTGGACCCCTTTTCGAGATATCGCCATAAAGGTGGACCAGGGGTGACTCTAGAATTCGTTTGTGCAATATGGGTATCAAACGAAAGGAGTTAATGAGTATTTTAAGAGGGAGTGGGCCTTAGTTCTATAGGTGGACGCCTTTTCGAGATATCGCCATAAAGATGGACCAGGTGTGACTCTAGGATGCGTTTGTACGATATGGGTATCAAATGAAAGGTGTTAATGAGTATTTTAAAAGGGAGTAATCCTTAGTTCCATAGGTGGACGCCGTTGCGAGATATCGCCATAAAGGTGGGCCAGGGGTGACTCTAGAATTCGTTTATGCAATATGGGTATCAAACGAAAGGTGTTAATGAGTATTTTAAGAGGGAGTGGGCCTTTCTGGACCAGGGGTGACTCTAGACTTTGTTTGTACGATATGGGTATCAAATTAAAGGTATTAATGAGAGTTTTAAAAGGGAGTGGTGGTAGTTGTATATGTGAAGGCGTTTTCCAGATATCGACCAAAATGTGGACCAGGGTGACCCAGAACATCATCTGTTGGATACCGCTAATTTATTTATATATGTAATACCTGCCAAGATTTTAAGGGTTTTTTATTTCGCCCTGCAGAACTTTTTCATTTTCTTCTACTTAATATGGTAGGTGTCACAACCATTTTATAAAGTTTTTTCTAAAGTTATATTTCGCGTCAATAAAGCAATCCAATTACCTTACCATATTTCATCCCTTTTTTCGTATTTGGTATAGAATTATGGCATTTTTTTCATTTTTCGTAATTTTCGATATCGAAAAAGTGGGCGTGGTCATAGTCGGATTTCGTTCATTTTTCATGCCAAGATAAAGTGAGTTCAGATAAGTACGTGAACTGAGTTTAGTAAAGATATATCGATTTTTGCTCAAGTTATCGTGTTAACGGCCATGCGGAAGGACAGACGGACGACTGTGTATAAAAACTGGGCGTGACATCAACCGATTTCGCCCATTTTCACAGAAAACAGTTAACGCCATAAAATCTATGCCACTACCAAATTTCAAAAGGATTGGTTAATTTTTGTTCGACTTATGGCGTTAAAAGTATCCTAGACAAATTAAATGAAAAAGGGCGGAGCCACGCCCATTTTTAAATTTTCTTTTATTTTTGTATTTTGTTGCACCATATCATTACTGGAGTTGAATCTTGACATAATTTACTTATATACTGTAAAGATATTAAATTTTTTGTTAAAATTTTACTTTAAAAAAATTTTTTTTTAAAAGTGGGCGTGGTCCTTCTCCGATTTTGCTAATTTTTATTAAGCGTACATATAGTAATAAGAGTAACGTTCCTGCCAAATTTCATCATGATATCTTCAACGACTGCCAAATTACAGCTTGCAAAAGTTTTAAATTACCTTCTTTTAAAAGTGGGCGGTGCCACGCCCATTGTCCAAGATTTTACTAATTTTCTATTTTGCGTCATAAGTTCAACTCATCTACCAAGTTTCGTCGCTTTATCGGTCTTTTGTAATGAATTATCGCACTTTTTCGGTTTTTCGAAATTTTCGATATCGAAAAAGTGGGCGTGGTTATAGTCCGATATCGTTCATTTTAAATAGCGATCTGAGATGAGTGCTCAGGAACCTACATACCAAATTTCATCAAGATACCTCAAAATTTACTCAAGTTATCGTGTTAACGGACGGACGGACGGACGGACATGGCTCAATCAAATTTTTTTTCGATCCTGATTATTTTGATATATGGAAGTCTATATCTATCTCGATTCCTTTATATATGTACAACCAACCGTTATCCAATCAAACTTAATATACTCTGTGAGCTCTGCTCAACTGAGCATAAAAATAGTAAGCAAATTTGTTCCCTTTCATTGTAAACAACAACACAATATACATAAACTGACATATTATTGGGTTAAAAGATCAAAATAACAGGCAATATATTACTCTTGTATGTAAGTTTAACTTTAAACAACAAACAGCAAAAATATCTGGCGTGTGTTGTAAAGTTTGGCTGTTGTTACAAATATGTTACACACATACATACTTATACTATAAATATTGATGCGTTGGACGTGCAGCGGCATCTGAAATGACACTGAAATTGTACGCGCGCTAACTAACACAATTTCAACAAAATAAGTGGGCGTGGTTATAGTCCGATTTCGCTTATTTTAAATAGCGATCTGAGATGAGTGCCCAGGAACTTACATACCAAAATTTCATTAAGATAGCTCAAAAATATTCAAGTTATCGTGTTTACGAACACACGGACGGACGGGACGGAGGAACGGACGGGCGGACATGTCTAAATGAATTTCTTATTCGCCGATATCATTTTGATATATAGAAGTCTATATCTATCTCGATTAGTTTATGCCGTTACGGGGTACCGTTATGCGAACAAACTTAACCACTCTGTGAGCTCAGCTCAGCTGAGTATAAAAACAAATTAAAATAAAATACGGTACTCATTTCTATTAATTTTACTACATCCGAGCTAATGGAAATCTACTAAGGACTGGATGAACCCGCGGGTATGCTTTCTGGCTTTTGATGTTGGCTATCTTTCTCAGTCGTTTCTAGGGAATTGCTAAACCCCAAAGCAAAGATTCTGAGAAAGGTCGGGACACTTCATCCATTCTTTACAATACAGCCTAGCGCAGTAGGAATAGTTTGAGCTGCTAAGCCCTTAAACTTAAGAAACTTTCGCATATACCTATATACTAAATAAATAAATAAATTTAAGACGCTATAACCTCCGAAGAGATCTAAGGCCGAGCTTCTCTTCCAATTTGCGTTGTGCTCCTTTCAATTTTTCTTACAAATTGGCGGTACGGGACCTACTTGTTTTATGCCGACTCCGAAAGTCATCTGCAAGGTAGATGAGTTTTCACTGCGAGCTTTTCATGACAAAAGTACACTCGGAGTGCTTGCCAAACACTGCCGAGGGGCGACCCCGCTTTGACAAATTTTCTTCTAATAGAAAAAACTTGTTTCTAAAATTTTGATGTTGCTTTGCCCGGGTGTGAACCCAGGATCTTCGATGTGGTAAGCGGAGCACGCTACCATCACACGACGATGTCCACGTCCTATCTACTAAGACATCGTTAAAAACTGGTACTGCCTTTCTTGATATTTCCAAGTGCTTGCAAATGGCCGGAAGCTATTAGAGTGTGTGATGGTTTCTAAGGTCGGTTTTTTAGATTAAAGCGCCACTACTTCTTTTGTCAATCAAAATTGAGCAGGAGGTACCATCAGAAAAAAACAAGCACCCAAAATTACGAAATAAATTCTTAAAAAAAATAAAATCTAAAATTGCGACCGTAACTAGGTTAACTAGAAAATGCAGAGGGTTGAGGAAGAGGGTTAGATTAAGAAGTGGCAAGTGGATAGATAGAGAAAGTCTGGAACAATCTTTTTCGGGTTTCGTCATACGGCTGGGGACTTCTAGAGTTGGCCAGAGCTGTTTAAAATAATTTTGATAAGCCAAAGTTTAGATAAATCCATAAGCTCTGATTTGTTGAAGCATTGTAATGTAAAACCTCTCTCGTTATATATTTTAACACCAGCCACCTCTTTTTCTTCAATGAGCATACCGCAACGCTGATTTACATAGATTCACTCTAGCGCTTGCGTATTCTAAGCCTAGCAGAGACACATCCTTAACTTCGTGGTATTGTTCAATCATCGCATTGACGGCAGCAGTATGTTACCAGATTCCTCAGTTGTGGACAAGGTGATACTCTAAAGAACTAGCCATTCAGTTCCGGTGACTAAAACTTTTCCATTTTCTCTCAGCAAAAAAACAAAAAAAATGGTCCCACAATTCAGACCGCAGGAGTTATTTTGCTGCTCGTTACTCCATATTTTAGAGAGGAATTAATGTAGTAACTCTGTATGATATCGAAAAAATCAACATTGCAGTTAAGTTAAGTCAAGAAGCAACACTTAAATTTATGAGGGCAAGTATTTTTAAATCCAGTTTTTTAGTATTTACTTCACCCAAGCAAGCGAATTCAGTACCAGGATGTTATCCATAAGCTGATGCTGATCTTTTCTTCTTAATTACAGCGCCTTGTGCTTAAATATGTTAGTTAATCAAAATCAATGAAAACTTTATTTTGACTTGACATTCTTCTGCACGGCGAATTGGTTGAATTCGCTTTACCACCACCAGGTATGGATTCACCTTGACCCAAGGCCGTCGTCTAGCAGAAGAATGTCAATCAAAAGAAAGTTTTCATTGATTTCGATTAACTGCCATATTGTTGTACAACGCGTTGCATTGAAAATTACAAGAAGAAGCAATCAGCTGCTGGGATAACAACACCTGGTACTGAATTCGCCTTGACTTCGCCTGTCTGGGTTATTATATTATCCGTCATTTTACAAAATACTACTCCTCTGGAACGAGCAAAGCCATTTCCGTGGCGCAGCATAATTCCCATTTTTTCTTATTTTTAGCAGCTACTTTCCCTTATGAACTTTTTTCGGTATAATTAACCACTCAGACAGCTTTACTATTCATAAAATTATTTTGAAAATTTTGCATTCCTCTCAACGTCGTTTACATTTTAATTACCCTCCAACTGCGCTTTAACACTTCTGAATGCACAGCTTGAGCTTTTGTACTGAAGTCTTAACCTTCATAAGCTAAAACCGCAACAACAAAAAAGAACAATACAAAAAATGATGTTAATAATATTAGCACCGTTGTCGAAACCAAAAATATTTCGCAGGCTCGAAAATTATTTTTTGGGTATGCGCAGTGGAACTTTTTTTTGCTGAGCCCAAATCCTATCGAAAAATCGATGGCGCGATATTGGTTAACTTTCGTCCATACAAATCGACCCAGGTTAATGTACATGTTTATGCATCATCAAAATACGTAAATACGTATCTTATCTAGTCACCTAGCGAATTTAATAAACGTTTAACGGTATAAGAAGTGATTAAATGGTATCATCTCTCCAAAAATCGCTAGCCGATGTGCTTGAAAATCGTCCATTCATTGAAAACTATCTTCCTGCCTGTTCTAAAAAGTATTGTTTATGATGTGATTTGTGACAGGGAAGCTGTTTTGCCCAGATTAATGTTATGACTGCCGTGGTACAGTGGTAGCATGTTTAATTTTCCAACAGAATAGGGAGTGAGATAGGTGTAGAAAAGGATATTGACAGTCAGATTGAGAGTGCATGAAACAGGAGAAAATGTTGAAGAAAGAACAAAAGTAGAAAGGGATAGTGAGCAAAATAAAAGGAAGAGAACGGTGGAATGGAAAAAGATTGGGAGCGCTAAAGAAAGTGAAGAGGGGGAAAAAGGAGAGGACGGGCCATAAGGTAAAACGTGAACGGTGAAAGCACGAAGAGAGGAACACAGTAAAAGAAATATTGGGGAAAGGGATGTGAAACACAGCGTGAAAGGGGATGTAAATAAATAAAAAAAATAAATGTAAGGCGCGATAACCTCCGAAGAGATCTAAGGCCGAGCTTCTCTTCCAATTTGCGTCGTGCTCCTGTTGATTTTCCACAAATTGGCCGGACGGGACCTACATGTTTTATGCCGTCTCCGAACGGCATCTGCAAGGCTGATGAGTTTTCACTGAGAGCTTTTCATGGCAGAAATACACCCGGAGCGCTTGCCAAACACTACCGAGGGGCGACCCCCGTTTAGAAAATCTTCTTCTAATTTAAAAACCTTATTTCTAAAATTTTGATGTTGCTTTGCCCGGGGTGCGAACCCAGGCATACTGTGTGGTAGGCGGAGCACGCTACCATCACACCACGGTGGCCGACAAAAGGGTATGTAAGAAGAGTAAATTAAGAAGAAATAAGAAAAAGATAGAGAGGAAGAGTGAGATAAATGAAGGGAAAGAGGGTATTTTGAAGTATTACAAGGAAAGAGAGAGAGAGAGAGGGAAGCCGTAAACGGGCAGAGGGAATAAGAAGTAAAAGAAAAAGAAGGCATAATAAGCAAAGAGATAAAAAAGAGAGAAAAGAGCAACTAACACAAGCAGAGGTCTGGTAACTCATTAATTTAAAAACTCTTAAGATGGTTCGAAAAGGAGCGGAAGAAAGAAAGGGAGAGATATATGGAGAGAAAGATGGAGTGAGATTCAGAGTGGGAGTGCATAAAAGTGGAGAAAATTAAGAAAACGAAATGAAGATAGAGTATAACAGTGGATCGGGAAAGATATTGATTTAGAGCTAAAAGAGGTGAATAAAGGGAAGGAAAAAAGAGAAGGAGAATATAAGCAAAACAAAAGAGTGTAACAAGGACAAGGGGAAGGAGAGCGTGTGGAAAGAAAAAGGGAAAACATAGAAAATGTGAGAGCGAGAGAACAACTGAACGCCAGAAATATCTTGAGAAACTCTAAAAATTATGGAGGTAAAGTAAATCTCTAGCAAGATAATGCTCGCGTGGTTATTGTTGTTGTTGTAGTGAAACCTTCGGGGAGTGTTACCTATGTTAGTGGTCCTTTGCCGCATGCAGATCCAGTATGTTCCAGTAAAAAGCACCATTAGGGTACTAGCCCGACCATCTCGGGAACGATTTGGTATGACCACATGAAACCTTCTAAGACATACCGTCCTCCCACCCCCAAGATCCACGAGGAAGTTTGGGTCGCCAGAGCCTCTGCTGTTAAAGAGGCAGGATTCGCCACGGATAGGTGAGGCTGACAATTATAAAAAATGTCGCCTAGGCATGATTAAACCTGATCCCTATGGAGGAAATACTGGTGTCGCGAATATTAGCCGTTTCGATACGTCACTATGCCGCTGAAAAAGAAAACAGCCACACATACATCTACACAGAAATTAACAGCGCATATAACTCAGACATATAAACATAAAAGGCATAAAAGGCGACGTGAGAGCGCATAACAACTCAGACGTTTTTACACAAACATGTAAACAACAGCTAAAAGCTCAGAAGTTGTTACTCACATATAAAAATGCCCTTAGCTAGCCGAAAAACTTGAATATGAGATACAGAAATGATAAATCAAAAGGGCAATTTATCCCGAAGTTTGTTTGTGAAAAGTCTAGACCATAGGCAAAATAGGAGAACGAGGGAACTGAGAGTATAAAAGCAGGGCATTATCAGCTACTAGTTGATTTTAAAAAGTTGTAATTGAAGTGATTTAGTTTGTGGATTACTACTACCATAGTAGTGTGGTAAATAGAGAACATTTTGCTATACTGATTATTTGAGTTATTTATTTGACAGTTAAGCGATGCGAAAAAACAGGAGGTGCAGAATAATCGGTAATCCTTAAAATTCGTAACAATAGTTTCTTATGGCTTGAGAATATATGTCCTCAGAACAACAGCTGTTTCAAAGTCAGCCGCTACGTTTCAATTACCATCTTGGTTACGGGTGTTGAAACCGCCTGTGCTGCTCTGTGAATTTGTAGTGAAGTTTCCTCCTTTTACCATTTTTCACTACCCTATTACTCCGTCTCGGCCTTATGTCATCGAAACTTCTGGCAACATACAGCATCATAATCTAAAAAATTTTCCATGTTCAAACCATTAACAGACTGCGGCTCTTACATTTTGCTTGCTCAAATTCTTCCAGCTCTCTGTACGAGTATTTTGCTTAATAACGACGAAAATTATATAAGACTAGAAGAACCGGCAGACGTTGTACTGCCCTAAATTGGGCCTATCTGCATACATTTTAATAAGCTTTTTCCGTCTGAATCTGCCCTCCCCCTCTTCACTTTTTCCTAATCCTTTTATTCACTCCTCCCTCCGTCTTTTTCGCTTCATCTATCTCCATCTTCGTCTCATTCTATCTCTTTCTCAACCTCTTCTCTCTTTTCTCTTCTCTCAATTTCTTCTCATTCTTCTGCATCCCTTATTGCCTGTCCCAGAGGGTGGTATGTATTTTATTCAGTCCCAGTCCCAGTCCCACTCCGAGTCTCAGTCCCAGTCCTAGTCCTAATCCCAGTCCCAGTCCGTCTCTGGATAATATATTACTCTGTACTAAAGCACTCATCAAAAGCTTTCATTTGATATCCATATTGTATAAACACTGTCTAGGCATTCACTGGCCCACGTTTTGGCCTATATCTCGAGACCCTAGTCACTCAGGGGTATGAAAATTACCCTCTACACAACTAAAGACTCTCCTGAATTAAAAAAAAATGTCATAGTACCTCTAAATCGTGGGCCCCCTCAGAAAACAAATAAAAAAATTTGCAATAAAATAATATTGCGACTATAAACTGAGATATAACCTATCCTATCTCTCAAGTTAGAGCAAACTACACACGGGGTCCAAAACAAATTCAAAATCGGTTCAGTAGTTTAGGAGTCCATCGCGGCCTAAAATGTTGTGACACGTGTTTTTTATATATTAAGATGTTTAACGCATAATGTCATTTAAATAAAAATTCATAATTAATTTCCATTACAGTGCCTACAACTATTTTGTGAAAAAAATGAGAAAGAAAAATATGTCTGCCATAATTGTCTGCTAAAAATTTTCCATTTATTTCACACAAAGTAGACATAAAGCACTCAAAATCGCATTAATGGCAATACAATACTTATTTATGCGTGGGCTAAAAGTGAACAACAACAAAACATTTTACCTTTCTAATATAAATTGCTTTGCAAATAATTGCTCTGACACGCAAATGTCTCAAAATATAATAAGTTTTCATTGCCAAGGCTTTTGGTCTAATGGAAAATTACAAGCACATTTGTCTAGGTTTTTTTTTGCTTTTTACTTTTATTTGCTACGTTTCGACACGCATCTTTAAGCTGTTTCTTCTTCTTCGCTTTAAACATAGCGTTGACATCTTGTAGATTTCAGCTGAATTGAGTACAAACATCATTACTTTTGACTTTATTAAGGATACACGAATACACTTGATGCTATTCGCGTGCAGTCTGGCGTAAGAAAGACGCACGTACCGGTATTATGGGCATTAATAAATAAATATAAATGTACGTACATTTGTGTGCAGCTGTGTGTATTTGTCACTTTGTATGTATATGTGTGCGTTCACTTCCCTGCAAAAAATCGTGCGATTGATCACTAAAAAGATTGGTCTCCGATTGATCTCTTTTGTCTACAGTGGGGCCTAATTGATCCCCTTTAGTCCCTTTCGGGTACAGTTGGGATTAGTTTGTTTGATATCTACGTAACCCATTTTATGAAATATTAAAAAATCTGCAACGAAATGAGTAAAATAAAAAAGATCACAAGTGAGTGAATCGAATTATTAAAGAAAAATGCGGAGCCCTATACCGAACCAAAATTACTAGGACTTAACGACTACGCTGGAGTTTGGGTTAAATTTATGGAAAATATTTTTTATAACTTTTTGAAAAGCGAGCAAAAAACTTTCATCAAATAGATTTGGTGGCTAGGCAAACCCTTCGATTGTGTTTCTACCATGAAAAATGCGACTGCTTCGTATTTGAGTCCTGAACCGAAAAGAGACTGGTCTTCATGTGTTCCCATATGGGAATCCTATCGATCCCTTGCGGGTATAAATGGGTACAATAAGTCTCTTCGTAGGACATGCTAAAACAAAAGGGAACAGTTCAGCTCAGACAAAGAGATCAAAACTGGTCGCATACTCCTTGGGGAGTAATACCGGATTCACCCTAGAATAATCGCATTTTTTGCGGGGTTATCTGATTTCAAATGCACACGTACGCATGCCCCTCATCTCATAGCTTTACATAATTAATTTTTTACTAAGTAGAGACAGATGTTTTTAACGTTTATAAATTCGACAAAAAAACACATTTCTATACACGCGTCATACAAATATATTTACATCATTATTTCTACTTAGCAAATTGTCATTTAACTCACGCCAAATACTAGTGTTGGGAACTATCGAATGAATTCGACTATCGATAGTTAGCTACTGAACGATTTTAACTATCGGATTTCATTCATTCATTCATTCATTTGATCTGCTCTTTAGCTAGCCCGAGGCCAGTACCGATGTTTTTTGTAGTATGTACATTTACTATGCAAACGAACAATTTATGGATTGTTTTGGTTAACCTCGGGGTAGCTAAAGAAGAAACTTATTAAGACAAATTGTTGAACGTGATAAAATGGGGTAAATTTTGCTTCAAGTAAATATTTCAAGTATTCAATTTTCAATTTTATTTGCGAAGCGCACGCATGATATGCAAAAGATTTTTGGTTCGCAACCCACTAGTTTTTTGGCCTTACCACTTCATATGGCCAATATGTCAGTACTCCACCAAACTTTTGGGGAGATTTTATGCCGCTACAACAACAACTACAATACAGAAGATTAGTGATAATGAATTTTATCTGTATTGTTCAACAAAATAAATTTTGTTTGAACAGTCCTTCTCAAACATCCACTATTGAAAATGTCTTCGACAGGTACTGTTAAGGAGGAACTGCTCGCTGTACTAATGCAGTAGTTGACAAAAGAGAAGTAGAACTACGTTCCTCTTCAGAAATTACAGACGCTATTTCTCCTGAAGTTATAATCTTTGAGGAAGACGATGCTTACGGCGTAGATGTTGTTTTCAATTTATGTGTTTCCAGAAAACTTAAATTTTTTTTTGCATATACGGCAACTTCATTGCAATTTTTGGTGAAAAACTCCCCAAACGGAAAATCTCTTCAATGCAGGTCGCATTATAAATATCTCTATACAATTTAAATAGTTAAAAGCACTTCCTCAGATAAAAATTTGAAATAAATACCAGGATTTAAACGTTTGTCGATTACGTTGAAGTATGCTAAGCTTAAAATTTATTTTAATGTGCATTTGAGATCACTGATATATGCACAGTAAAAATTTAAATAGAACGAACGATTCGAAAAAATTTCGTCAAAGTTAACCTTCACCGCAGCAGCAAGCTTTAACTACATAACGCAGCAGTATTTACATATGTAAATCCTCTAAGTTTTTGCAGCTTACGTACGTTTTACACTTGGAAAGTTGGGAATTTATTCAAATTTACTAATCAAGTAGGCATTGAAATATTTTTTCTCAGAAATTATCAAGTGAATTTTTTCGTGGAATCGGTGAACCAAATTCTCTGTCAGTCGCTGATGCGATTTTATGCAGTGAAAATTAAATCATATAATAATATGCAGTTTTGGATTTTCAGTCTTTTTGGATTTTAAAAAGTTTCATCGAATTCAAGATCCTTTGCTGATAGGGCCTGAATACTTTTCCCATTCACGCAGTCTATAGCGCTAAGCGTTGGAAAATAAGCTACAATTCTTGGCTTCATTGACCGTTTCAGTATCAGAGTCATACATAACTTTTCTCCCAATTCTTGCAAAAACATACGACGGCGACCTGTAAAATAAAGGGAAGTTTTATAGCCAAAATAAAATTTTATGTTACAGACGAGGAATTATTTTCCGTATATATGATATATTCAGCAAGAGCAGATATGTCTAAAAAGTATAAAAAAGTGCAAGCGGCGGTTTGTTTTGCGTTTGCATGAACATTGTCCCAGCATTTTATCCACTGTATCCACACCTGCTTTGGTCTTGTTATAAAACAATATTATGTTCGGTTTTTTTTTAACTCTGATATTGTACTGTCGCTAAGCAATGTTGACAGTAAAACTACCGCTTTATTTATTCTTCCGAACATATCAGCAAATTATTTTATTTTGTCCGAACTCAAACAATGTTGACAACTCTTCTCTTTGAGATGAGGCTTTCAACTCCAGAGGCAGAGAGGCTTTGTTTTCTTCATTATGCCAACCAAAGATATTTGTCAATTTTCCAGTGTATCTGCTAGGACAATGGATGTGAAAAAGTTGTCACATGTCACATTTCGACAGAATTTTTATAGCATGAAACTAGATCTTTGACAACTCTCTCCCTTTGATTTACCTCCCGCACTTGTTAGATTTCCAGTAAAAATTTCATAAATTAGTTGTTCTAGAAGTTGAAAAAATGCATACTTACTGTCTGCATTTACTAGTTGATGCTTTTTCACTCTCCAGCTTCTGATAAACAGCCCTGCTTTCTCTGTTAGTATTACGACAGATAATAGATTGCATGGTCGGATGCATTAGCCGAAAGAAAGTATCCACTTCGCTTAAATTCTTCGTACCAGGCTTGGACCAACGAAGCGAGCTTCACAAAAAACATTTTGTTTTCTCATTCGCTGCAACCGGGGTCGATTTGTTCCATTTGTGCATCTTTGCCAACATAAAATGCTTCATTTGGTTCCTCGTTTTCTTCCTCCAAGCTCAGCTCGACATTCCGAATCGCCGCCGTGCCCACTTCATTGGATATACCTCTAACTCAACGTCAGAATCCAATGGTATTTTCATACCGCCCTCAGTAAATGTGGCATTGTCTCCAGGTGCATCTAAGACAAAGTCGGTTGCATCGTTTCTTGTTATCAGAGTCCAAGTTTGAAGGAGCTCTTCAAAGTATTTTTCTTTCATATCATGTGACAGGCTAGAAGTAAGTTACACAAATAGTTAAAATATTATGTAAAAAATCTAGGGGAAAGTACTACCGAGCCACTGCCAGCGGAGCTCAAAATTTTAAATATTTCACTTATTTTCCATACTATTTTAATGGCCACTAATCTTATGTTGTTGTTTTAATATACGACGTATTTCGCTTAATAGAAAATACCAAAAACTAGTAATTCGAAAAATATTTTATTTGTGCTTTTTATTAACGATTTATGTTCCTGCTTTTCCTTTATATTCAGACGATCTTAAGATTTTTCGTAGAATTAATGGCTCGTCAGATGCAGTGCTCTTACAAAATGAACTAAATAATATTGTCGATTGGTGTAATGCCAATATTCTCTACCTAAATGTCAAAAAATGTCTAAGTCGTTTTACTTGTATACCACGCTCTTATGATATTTCGGGCGTTCAAAGAATTTATTGATCTAGGTGTTGCCTTCGACACTTCTTTTTCTTTCACTAATCATATCTGTTATGTCCTTCCGAAGGCTTACAGAAACCTTGCGTTCCTTCGTAGATATGCAAAAGACTTTAAGGATCCCTATACCAGGAAGGCACTTTTTATCTCTTTAGTTTGCTCAAAACTAGAATACGCCTCAGTTATCTGGAATCCCATCTATTGTGGCCACTCCGCCAGAATAGAAGGGGTTCAAAGAAAATTGATTAGATTTTGCTTATTTTCTATTAACTTTGACGACTCGCGCTGCAGGCTTATCAATCTCCAATCTCTTGAAACAAGGAGAGCTTTGTATCTACTAACTTTTGTTTATGATCTCATCGCTGGCCCTTTGGATTTTTCAGCTCTCCTAGTAAAAGTTATTTTTAATGTGCCTAATAGGTGCCTTCGTACATTCTTGCCTTTTTACCTGTGTGCCTTTAGAGCTAATTATTGCCCGATTTTTCGTGCACCTACCGAATTTAATAGACTCTCAGGGAGTTTACCTATTTATTTCTCTTTGTCAAGAAGTACGTTCAAGTCTACTCTGGAATTGTGCCCATAGTTTATTTTTATATATTTATTTAACTCATTGTTTATCCTTTTTTCATGCTAATTACGTTTATAAGTTGTTTATATTTATTTATTTATTATTTAAAGTCGACGACAAATTATGGTCGACTGCATAATATAAAAGATATATAAATATACAACTCAAAAGATAAAATTTAAGATATATCGAGATTTCAACAATGTTATATTACAAACAAAGAAATATTAATGAACATTACTCTTTAATTTCAGAATATAATAATAATAAGAAATATGAGCAGAAATAAGATCTTATGCCGAAATCGTATACTGGCGGAATGCATCAGATTCCGCTCAGCATGATTTCGGAATACAGTGGATTCCAATCTTCCTGTTGGAATTCAACAAGATTCCAATCAGCATGTTATGGGAATCCGGCAGTGCTAAGAGTAGTGTAATGAGGATACGCCCTCACAAGGCATAAACAAGTAACATGACCTGTGTTGTTGGAATGTACCGGATTCCAATCAGCTCGATGCCTGACCCATAAGAATATACTGCCGGAATGCATACGATTCCGGTCAGTGACTCATGAAAAAGCATGTTTTTTACGTTGTTGGAATGCACCAGATTCCAATCAACACAGTACTGTCATGTTCCTTCTTAATGATACATGTTGATAAATGTTCCTCCATCCTTAAGCGAGATAGTTCCTGTTTTTTATGGAAGGAATAAAATGCCGGCAAATTAAATTAGCTTGTATCTCTTAAATTAGATAGGCAAGTATTGCATACGTATAGTGGCAAAAGTACATTCAAGACTGATACAGCTATACAAGTCATTGAAGTGCGTGCACCAGATAAGAAGAGGATTATTTTAGCAAAGTTTCGTCGACAAAGGGGTAAATAGAAAGGAACGTAGTGTCTGGATACTCTAGGGGGAACGCAAAAACAAGCGGCTGAGGAGGTCCGCAGAATCAATTTCTCCAATAATGAGCTTATGGATGAACAATACCCCCAGTAATATTCTCCGATTTTCCAGAGTGGGTAAGTTAATAAGAAGAAGTCTACTTCTGTATGGAGGAAGGTGGAGACTTGAGTCCCAACTAAGGCCGCGCAATGCAAATATCAAAATGCTTTTGAACTGACTCAAGACGCTTTATATGCTTTTGAGAAACAGGGGACCAAACGCATGAGCAATACTCGAGTATTGGACGAACCAGCGATGTGTAAAGAACCTTAGTGAGGTACGGATCATCGAACTCTTTAGCCCATCTTTTAACAAATCCAAGTAAACCCAACGCTTTGTTGGCTATAGATGAAATATGCATGTTAAAATTCAATTTCGGATCAAAAAGGACACCTAGATCATTTGCAATAGATATACGCTCCAAAGGCGTACCATCTATTACATAAGATTTCAATGCTGGCTCACTCGGTGAAATGTCATGTAATTTAGAGCAATTTAAAGCTAGTAAATTTGTTGTGCACCAACATTGGAATGAGTGCAAGTCGCCTGAAGAAGATCCAAGGAACTCAAATCGGTTAGGACAGTAAGTGTAGCAAGTTTACATCATCCGCATACCTTATAGTATGGGAATATAATGTGTCTGTGGCAAGTCATTAATGAAAAGGGCAAAGAGCAAAGGGCTTAGATGACTTCCCTGGGGTACGCCGGAGGAAACTCGACAGATTGCACTGAACAGGACCTTTTGGGTCGGTTAGAAAGATAGCTTTTCAGCCGCATTAATAGGTGAAACGGAAAGCCCAGTAATCAAGCTTATGAATAAGCAAACTCATGGTGACGGTATCGAATGCTTTGCTGACGTCCGAGTAGATGACATCCGTTTGCTTGTTCGCTAAAAATCCTTCCATAACTATAGAGGTGAATACAAGCAAATTTGTAGTGGTTGACCTTTGACGAATAAAACGTGTTGGCATGGAGACAAAAGACTAGAACACTGATATTGGAGTTGACTGGTAACAACCTGTTCAAAGACTTTAGGAATGACTGAAAGTATAGCAATACCCCTGTAGTTCTCAACTTTTGACCTACTACCTTTTTATGCAGGGGTATAATAAAAGACTGTTTCCAAAGTGCCGGGAATGGCGCAGATCCCAGAGATAGCTCAATAATTTTAAAACTAGGCTCATACATGTTTTCGGCGCAGTACCTAAGCACGCAACTAGGACACCGTCCGGTCCCGGAGAAAAGGTGGGCTTCAAAGTTTGACGAGAACAATATTACCATCAATAGCAGGATTCCTAATGTAATTCGAGCTATCTAAGCGATAGGGATATTGACCGGAATGAAAACCACTGGATGAATACGTGGACTTAAAGAACTCAGAAAATAGTTCAGCACGTCGTCATCAGTGCAAGCTTTTTTAGTTTTAGTATCTTCTAAAACCTTTATATCTAGTATGTAACATTATTTTTGACTGAATAAACTAAACTATGAATCATTCATACCAAAAACTAGTAATTCGAAAAATTAGTAATGAACGAATTTCAAATGACTATCGAATGAATGAAAATGAGTGAACTATCGAATGACTCGATAGTTTCCAACATTACCAAATACCTTAGTAAATCGATAAAGCAGCTCACGTTTTGCGCTTACTATATACAATGTATCCAGCAGTCAGACTGTGTTTGGCTTTGCCGGTACACCACTGCGTATGAGTAATTTATTTTGGTCCATGTTTATTTAACGCCTCAATTTGGTTCATATTCTGCTGCTTATGAATGTACTCGCTCAGCATGTGGCACATTTATATGTACTTATTTGGTTGAGTTATATTTTAATCTAATTCTTGTGACCAACAGCTCAGCACTTAGTATATGCTGTTCATATAGAATTTTGGTTATTTAATCTAATAAACTAAAAACTGCCAAAATTAATTTACTGTATGACGGATATAATTATGTATTGTCGTTCAACGGCCGTTTTTCAAGCTCAGGCAATGAAAGAAACACCGCTAGGCACATTACTTTAAAGCTATTGGGAATGACGTAACACTTTCTACTCGCCTTCGGGATGACGTTGAATTTCTTATTCTAAGACTTGGGTATGGTACAATTGAATTTCCAATAAATGAACCTAGAGATATCTCACCACTCATCACTCACCCCTAATCCTCACCTCGAAAGGCATTTGAGCAGGATCCCTCAAGAGGATCATCATTAGTATCGGAAACTCAATACACCCTTCTACGTTTTGCAGACGCTTTTCGACGAGTCCCTTTTGGCTTTTCGAATCTCAAAAACCTAACACCATCTTGTAGAGCTCCCAATCCAAGGATAGTTTACTCTTCTTGACCCCACTAAAGATCATAAAGCATATCCGTCCGTAAGGAGGTTTATCTCCCTACCCACGATTTTTAAGTGGGCATAATTATAAGCCAGATATAAATGAAATTTTTTTGGATGTGACTCGTCAAAATACAGATGGCCAGAGAAGGAATGCTTGGAGAAAACATTCCAGCCCGATAGCTGGTAGGCGAACTTCGGCGAGTCTCTTTAATGCCACAAAAAGAAGATGAAGAAGTAGAAGTCGTAGGCAAGATTTCGAAAAAAAGAGTCAAGTCTTGAGCTTTTTCCTTACGTACGGTCTTTGTCCCTATTACAGTTACTTGAACGCTCGTTCAAAATAAAAATAAAAAGCGATTCACTTCTAGCGTTGGTAGCTGCCCCATGTGTGGTGATGGGAATTAGCATCAATGTATGTGAAGGAAGACGATGTTGAATACACATTTCTCAAATACTAAAAAAGCAGCCAGGATCGACAAAGGACCGTGTAAAGTGTATCTATACCAAATGACACTTGCACTGAACAAATGCTGATTAGCTTAAAAGTATGCCAAAATATGTAATCTGAAATAGTTGGAAAATGCTTCCGAGGTGGGTGATTGGTTAAAATTTAGAGAAAATGGTTTATTAAGGGTATAGCTGAAGCTATATAAAACGTGCATTGTGGGTTCCGACTACACTCTTGAAACGTGGCATTAACAAGCAAATTTTCCGTTTTTCACAGCATACATTGGCCTCAAATTTCAATACGGAAAAAATAATAATTTGTAGACCCTGCCTTAGATATTAACAAATTCCAACATGTAATAAAATCTCCAAAGAAGTATAGACTGAATCTTATTTAGCTAGGACTTTCAAAAAAAGTCAGTACATATTTTACGAAAGAATTGAATTTTCGTTATTTCAACACCTTCCGCATATTGCATGCCTAAGAAATTCATTAATTTCTCTCTTTTGAATATTTCATTTCCAATTCCACGCCAAAACAAGGGAATTGCACACAAAAACGGAACTATAAAATTCGAGCGATGGCAACGAGCTATAACAGGAAACCATAAAATCCACTAACGAAAAAGACTGCCAACGAAATATCTAACCGTTTACTTAGCAACTGCACAAATGTCATAAACTACTTGGAAGACTTATTAAAAATTTACAAGGGATTCATATAAAAGCAAAAAGCAACACTGGAAACTAGAATTGGAGTGCAACCTTAAAATTACTGCACAAATTGTTTGGGTTGCAGTTGGGGTTTTCTCACAATTGGTACAATATTGAAAAATGAATTGATATTAGTTTTAAATTTAGAGAGTATTTGCATTGAAATGCTTATATTTCGGTTTTGAGTAACTTAAACTTAACTTAAGACGAATGGTAATAATGATAAACCACTGAGATCACTGATGGTTTGCAATTGACAAACGGCAGCCTCTAGAAAATCAGTTCCGTATAAATGGCAGCTAATTTTAATTTTTAAAAGCAATCGGGTTTGTACCAGTTTTAGTTCATATTGATTCCTTTTTGTAAAACTTCTCTCCAATCACCTAAATTAAATAGCATTTGCTTTTCGACAGTTCCTTGCTCTGGCGCTATGTAAAAGCACGTGCATTGTAAGTTACTTATAAATAGTAATTGAGAAGTAACTGCCTACTCAGTCCAAAGAAACTAGAGTGATTCTCAGTTAGATTTCTAAACGTCCATGCTCGGGCGCAATCTTAATTCGCGTAGAGAAAATTTATCTATACTGCTATTAGCTTTTAAGAGCTGATGACAACTAATTGTAATTAGTAAATGCAGTTGGATTAGATGCCAAATGCCAATTTCAGTTCATAATTATTTGTTCTTGAATAATTTTTCTCTCATAACCTTAAGGAAACTCACATCTCAGTTTGCTAGCGTCCATGCCAGGGCGTCTTATATCTACTCGGGTGTAGTAATTGAGAAGTAATTGCCTACTCAATACAAGGGAACTGGAGAGATTCTCACATACATTTTTAAACGTGCATGCTCGGGCGCCATATAATATGGAGCGTAATCTTAGTTCGTAGAAAAAGAATTTAACAATGCTGTCGATAGCATTTTAGTGCTGATGACAGCCATTTTTAATAAGTAAATGCAGTTGGATTAGATATTTGGTACCAGTTTAAGTTCAGCCCATTCCATGCTCGGCCGCCTTATTTCTGTTCGGGCGATAGAACGTGACCGTGATTTTTATAGAGAGAAATTGATAAGTAATTGCCAACTCAATCCAAAGTAGCATTTGTTCACATGAATGACTCTTCGTTAAATTTCTAAGCCGAATTTGTTATCAAAGCAAATGCCGGTTCCGCATTTTTATTTATTTACGTATAAAAGTACTGGAGATATTTTCTTTCTAATACCCTAAAAACATCTCACCGACTTTTGCAGCATCTATGCTCGGGCGCCATATAAAATAATAGAATTATTGAGTGATTTATAGATGGTATTCATTGTTGGTACAAAGAGAAGTTGAGAAGTAATTGCCAAATTGGCAATTCATAAATCGTTAGATTTCTGGGTTGATGTTGTTTTTGCGGCTGTGGACAATTTGGAGCTAATGAAACGAAGTAATTTAAAATTTCGAATTTGTAACTACCTTTCAAGTAATGGAAAACCTTTCCCGCGAGTACTCCAAGCCACATTCCGTCTGCTTTTGACAGCGTTCACGCTCGGACGCCATATCTCATATAGAGGGATTTTCACGCGTACAGTGTAAATTTAATTCCTTAAGCTAACTTAATTTTAGCTTTACTACTCAGTGGTTCTTTTCGCAAGTGTGATTCTCCGTAAAATTGTATTGCTCTCCGGCGGGTTGGGGGCTCAGAGTATACTTGCGGCAGGTATGCCTCGCGTAAGAGGCGAATAAAGACCGAAATGATTGCAAGGGGTTATGTAGTGCAACCCCTTCAAGGGTTAGCTAGCGCAATTTATAGCTGCTCCAATCCAATTGTCGACCTCACCTACACGTGGCGAGTACTGTTTCTTTAGCAGACGTAGCCCTGGCTAACCAAAATTCATCGTGGAACTAGAAGATGGGGGGCGGGTTGTCCTAGGAGGTTTAACGGGTCATATTAAATCGTTCCCGAGATGGTCGGGCTTTTATCTTAATGGCGCTTGTTACCGGGGCATATTTATATCCGGCAAAGGGCCATAAAAATCGATAACACTCCCCAAAATCTTCGGGCAGTGACCTTATCGCTAGAACAACAGCAACAACATTATTATTATTATTATTAATTGGTCTGGAAGCACTGCGACCTTTGTGCAGATCTATTGTGCAAGACCTTTCAGCCTAATTTTGTATCTGGAGGCTCTTGATGTATCTAAGTACCTCTTCAGGCTTTTTACTCCATATCACATAGGGATTAAGAGTCCCACCACCTAGATGGGATAGTCTCTGCCTAGCTAGAGCGACGCATTCGCAGAGAATGTGAACCGGCGTTTCATCATCCAGCTCACAGAAACGACAAATTTGGGTATCAGATAGATTTAATTTACTTAGGTGATATCGTAGACCGCAGTGTCCCGTGTAGTACCCAGTAAGAGTTCTTAGGTCCTCCCTGCTTAGGTTAATGAGTTTGGCTGATACTTTCGTTGCCGGAAGTATAAACAGTTTGGCCTGCCTTTGCCCTGGGCAATCAATCCAGTGACGTCTGAATTGTTTAGTTTCCCAGTTACTTATAGTTTCCCTGGTGTGTGCTTTTGTGAGTCCACAAAAGGGCTCTGGACCATAGAATGCTGATGTAGCACCCTGATTTGCTAGGTAATCTGCATGTTCATTACCTTCATGTCCCTGATGTCCGGGAACCCATCCCATCAAAACCTTGTTTTTGGTTCCCAGGGCATTAAGGATTTCAGTACCATGCATCCACCAGCTTAGATGCAACTATGTAGGATTGCAAGGCACGCAGTGCCGCCTGGCTGTCCGACATAATGTAGATGCTCTTCGATGTTGAGCAACAACAACAACGTTATTATTTTATCACCAAACGCTGATTTCCAAAAAAATCCTTTACAGTTTTGACTTTATTATTCTTGTCGAGTGATGGCGTTTGCGGATGTCCTGACAATCATTGTCGGAGGTAAATTTCTAGACGCCCTGCGCGATATATTTCAGGGCTATCTCGACTCTGTGATTAGGTGGGTCATGTGGGCTGTCAATGAACCGTGGAAAAACTAATCTGGTTCTGTTTATGAAGAGATGTAAGATCCCCACCAGGGTTTAGTATATTGGACAGAAAAACAAATGTGCAGGATAGGGCTAGGAAGACCTCGATTACCTTGTACTGCTTGGTAAAAGCTGAGGGCTCTCTCCAAGGGTGGTACGCTGGCTTAATAAAATGGTAGTTAAGCCGATCTTGCTCAGAACGACATACAGCGCTGGTATCAACAACGCTCTAAAAACAACACCTACCTTCGCATTGAATGTCGTGCTGAATATACCTCCAATGAATAATGCGGGCAACAAGGCTGCGGCCCGGTCACTGATCCGGGCATCGTGACTTGAGGTTAAGGCTTTCTCATGTAGAGCAATATAGAATTCTTACCAACCTTAACTTCATCCCAGACGAGACAGCCTGTTGTGTGCCAACAACTGCCCTCTGTGTAAGCTTCGGAACATTAATCGCCCCGAGAGGGGAGTAGGGTAGAAGACTAGTATGTCTCAGCAGATCGACATAGGCAGCATGTTTACGTTGCTTACTGCAATATTTTCTAGGCGGAGGCTGTCATAATTAAAAATGCGGCGGATAGGTTGCTGCACAGTGTACTACCGTTAGAGAATTCAACATTTACTCCAATAGCCAAGAGGCTATAAAAGTCCCAAAGTTCAACTGTGGTGCTATCGAGGATGGTATGAAAAAGCCTGATTTCGATCGTGGTTGCGTCGAACGGTTGCGTTTGATATGATATTATCTGCGGCTCTTCTTTTGGCCATGGGTACAACGGAGCCGAATGTAAATGCCCGTGTGGAATACGGAATACCACAGACCTGCGGTCTGCCCTTCTATAGATGGACACAACCTCTTGCAGGATAGCGGTACGTCCTCCTCTATCTGCAGCTGCACTGAGAGTTGTGAGCAAAATCATCAAGACACTTCATGCTTGACTGTAAAGGTTTTCCCAGAACTAGGGGAAAGTATTTCGGTCTCAGCTCGCTAAAATCTCCGAAGAACTTATCCTGGGTCGAGACCGATCTTATTCGAAAATAGATCGCTGCCACGCAACGATTGTCTAGTTAGCTGTAGCTATCTTGACCGTTTTCTTATGTAGCATAATTACGCACCTTCTTGCTTTCTAAGTGAGCTACTCCTCCGAGGTGGCAAACACTCAACTTAACCTTACCTGTCAAATGTAAAGTTGAGATTTGGCTCCCATTTGAGTCGAGGTATAAACTGTCTCCGAAGTACCTGCTGTCATCGAGCAAAGAGTCAGCGCATACGCGCCTTGGAAACCACGCTACTGTTGGCAGCCATAATTTCGAAATAGTAAAAGACTTCGTTTATTTGGGAACCATCATCAATACTAGCAACAACATCAGCACTGAGATCCAGCGAAGAATCAATCTTGCCAATAAATGCTACTTTGGACTAGGTAGGCAATTGAAAAGTAAAGTCCTCTCTCGGCGAACGAAAATCGTGCTCTACAAGTCACTTATCGTACCCGTCCTGCTATATGGGGCAGAAGCATGGACCATGACAACAGCAGATGAAGCGGCTTTGGGAGTGTTCGAGAGAAAAGTTCTTCGAAATATTTATGGACCTCTACGCGTTGGCGATGGCGAGTACCGAAGAAGATTTAATGATGAACTGTACGAGCTATACGCAGACATCAACATAGTCCAACGAATTAAAACGCAGCGGCTGCGCCGGCTAGGCCATGTTATGCGAATGAAAGATGATGCTCCGGCCAAGAAAGTGTTTCTATCGGAACCCACCTATGGTGGAAAACGATTTAAACTCCCTTGGTGTGAGCAATTGGCGTCGGTTGGCGGAACGAAGGAGCGACTGGCGCACCTTGTTGGACGGCCATAACCATTTAGACGGTTAAGCGCCAATTAAGTAAGTAAGTAATAAACTGTCTCCCACTCCAATCCAATGCATCCGTTAGGTAATTTTCGCTCAAATAAATTCTATGAAATCAGTTCCTTAATTTTTCACACTTCTTTGCTACGTGTTTCCTTCCTATTTGAACTGATTTTTGTTAGTCTTTTCTTGACTCTCTCCCCTCTCCATCAAGCAACTGTCAAACTAGCATTTAACTTTTTCCTTTGCTTTTCACAATATTTGACTTATGACTGGCCATCCAAGCTCATTTCAGCTCTGTCTGCTTGAGTTCAATGGAATTTTGTTATGAAACTTTTTCGTTTTCGCCTTTTTATTTCATTTTTGGCTTTGCGCTAGAATGATTAGAATTTTAATCTTTTGTACAGCAGTGGCGAAATTCGTTTTATTTTATTAGCTTTGGGTTGTCGCTATCTTCTTCGCTTGGTTGCCCAAATATCTTAGTTCATTACACATTTCATTGATTTTCTAGCCAAAAGAAGAAAAGGATGAAGTGTTATGGCGCGTAAAAATAAGGAAGTGGTTAAGAACTTGTTTTGTGGTATAATTAAAACAGAGCTGCTTAGAAGCTCCAGCTTTCAGTGTAGATGCAATCTGTCAGATTTTTGGTAAATTATTCCATCCATCTAGCCATATTTGTATATCAATATTTCACCAGTTGTGGCATCTTAGAGCTGTCCTGTTCCACAAGCTGTACCTTTTGGATCGTCTGTGACTAAGTTTTTGTTCAGGTTATTTCCCAGCATTCCATAATTTCGGTCCTTCAGCTAATGTCTTTCGCTTTCATTTAGCCGCATTTTTTTTTATTGATTTATCGGCTATTGGCACCGACTCATCTAGTTTGTCACTCCTGCTTTTTTGTATTCGGTTCTAGACTTTTTTCTACCCAATCTCTTTGTTGATCAGCATTTCGATTGATCAGCGTTCTCCAATGTTCGATTTTTTGACCTGGAGACTCTTGGGTACGTCTTCTGTTCATTTCAGGTAGTTTGGTTTTTCGGCCTATTTTAGTTTGTCGATAGCTCGGTTTTCCTACTGATCTCTACATTTCTTAACTACTTTGTTTTATATTTCTATATTTAATGGATTCTCGAAGTTTGGATTTCTCGATATTGCCGGAGCTTGTTGGTTTATTAGCCTTTCTTGACGGAAAAAAGGCTTGGCGTTATACTTGTATCACCATACCCTCCCTGATGTATGGCTCTGAATCGTGGACAGTATCGGGAGAAGGATGGTCCTTGCAGTATGCGAGTGTTGAATCTTTGGTCATATCTTTAAAATATCCTATACAGAAGGATGCTTAACTCGTATCTGAGTTGATAGATACAGGGGCAGTTGTTGCGTAGCCAGAATCACTGACGTACTTAGATTGCCACGCAACGGCCAAAGTTGTGTAGGTGGTTAAGCGCCAGTTTTTGACTGCGTTCGTTCTGGATATCTAAATTTCTTCGTCTCTCCCAGCTTTTCGACATTTTAGCTTTATTGTGCCTTTGACACATCGTTTCTTTAATCCTAGATTTTGTGTGGTGTCATTTCCCATTTCCTTTGATCTCTCACCTTAAGTCTTTGGTTCCTTCTGTTTGTTTATGGCGGTATATCGACATTTTCTGGCACTATTCAATCTTCTTTGTTCTTCTAGCAGATTGATACCTGTCCTCTTCTTTTGATTGTTCTATTCATAGCTTGCACTAATTGATCTGATCGGCGTTGCTAGTAAATTGATTCCTCCCCTCTTGTTTTGACTTGTCTATCCCCAAATATCATCGGTATATGGTTTCCTACTTGTCCCAGTTACTTGTCTTCTCCCTCTTGTTCTACCTATTCTTCGCAGAGTTTTGGTATTTTCTGGTGATATCCGGTGTCCTTGCTTTTGTGGTAGATTGATCTCTCTCATCTTCTATTGATTTGCCTACCACTCAAAGTTCCTCGCTACTAGGTCTTCTACGTATTCCAGTATTTTATTTTCGCCCTACTGTCCTATTTATTCAACGCTCGATCTCGATCTTCTTGGTATTTGGAGTAGCTTGATCTATCTTTTCTTCTTTTTGTATATCTACCCACAGTCAATTCTTGGCATATTCTGGAAGATTTTGGTATTTCGTTATTTTTCAGTATCAACCTCACTCCCCTGTATCACTAGATCCCCTTCGTTTTTCAATGAATTTATCTCTTCCCCTTGGTTTATTGATTCCTTCATCTATTTGTGAGTCAATCTCTTCCGATCTCCTTTGTGGTTTGAGGGTCGTTATTTTATCGATATCGTCCGTAACCTCGGTTTTTCTAGTAGATTTATCTTTCTCCTCTTGTTTTAACTTGTCTAGCCTTCAGCAATCCTCGGTTTTGCTTGATATCTTTCGATCTGCTACATTTTTTTCAGTATTTTGATGTCCCGCTTTTGATGTGTGAGCTTCCATCTCTCCTCGTACCTTCAATTCTCTTTTGTTTTTCAGTAACTGTATCTCTCCCTCTTGGACTATTGATTTTTTCATCTATCTGTGAGTAAATCTCTCAATTGATGTATATTGAAACGATTTTTCGTCATTCCTTGTCAAATTTGGTTTCGAAACAAGCCGGTTTTGCCGTTGTGCCATTATCAGTGCCTATTATCGTTCTCCATAAAGAGAAAATAAATTTGATAAGGAAAGTCGTTCCAATATACATAAATTATCCACCCTGTCGAAAAATCAACAAAAAAAATGAGTCAAGCCTCTTAAGATTTTCTTTGGTTTTCGAGTATCTTCATCATTCTCTCTTTGAATCTTGACCGCTATCGTCCGCCCGTCCGTCCGTTAACACGATAACTTGAATAAATATTGAGATATCTTTACCAAATTTGGTACACGAGCTTATCTGGACCCAGAATAGATTGGTATTGAAAACGAGCGCAATCAGATGATAACCACGCCCACTTTTTATATATAACATTTTGGAAAACACAAAAAAACCTGATTAGTTAGTAAATAATACACTTAGAATTTGACTTATATTGAGACTCTTGATAAAAATTTGAAAAATTTTTTAAAATGAGCGTCGTACCGCCCACTTGTGATAAAATCAGTTTTACAAATACATATTATTAATCATAAATTAAAAACCGTTAAACCTATCGTAACAAAATTCGGCAGAGATATAAGGAATGCTTTGAAGAAAAATTAACGAAATCGGTTAAGGACCACGCCCACTTTTATATAAAAGATTTTTAAAAGGGTCGTGGACGAATAAAATAAGCTATATTTTTGCAAAAAAGAGCTTTATATCAATGGTATTTCATTTCCCAAGTGGATTAATAACAATAAATAGGAAAAACTTCAAATTTAAAAAAATGGGGGTGGCACCACCCCTTTTATGACTAAGCAATTTTCTATGTTTCGGGAGCCAAAACTCGAAGAAAAATTAACGGATCGTAATAAAATTGGGTACAAAAATTTCCCTATAGCAGAAAATATTTCTCGAAAAAATAGACGAGATCTGTTAAAGACCCCGCCTACTTTTATATAACACATTTTTAAAAGTGTCGAAGACGAAAATAATAAGCTATATCTTAGCGAAAAAGAGCTTTGTATCAATAGAATTTTACTTTCTAAATTGATTTATAACATTAAATTGGAAACACTAAAATTTTCGAAAATGGGTGTGGCACCGGCCCTCTTTTGTCTAAGCAATTTTCAGTGTTTCGGGAGCCTCGACGAAAAATTTGGTGCACATGTGTGCCTTTTAGCAAGAAATATTTTCATTAAAAATGGACTAAGTCGGTTAAATTGCCTTCTTTTATATAAAAGATTTTGTAAAAGGGCGTAGATGCAGGTAATGAGCTATTTCTAGTAGTACAATGGCACTTGTGTGTTTATGTTTACTAGTATCGCCTGTGGTCGAAATTCGACCAACGTGTATTTGTTTCAACTCAGTTTATGCATCAAGTGTTGGAAATATAGCAGACTGGTCTAACTTACTTAACTTTTTCTGTAAAATTTTGAATTTTATTTAAGACTTTGTACTTTTTGATTGTATTTTCTTAAATTTTCTACAAACTTTTCACATGTAATTATAACGTTTTGATATGGAGCTCCTTAAACAAAAATATAAAAATTATGTAAAATCAAATAAATTGACATAGAATTATGGTGAAATTACATGAAATTAAGTGAAGTGAACAAACAGTTCCATATAAAACGCAATAAGTGCGCTTAGACTTTTTTCCGGGTTTTAATGTGATCATTGTGGAAATAGGAAGATTATAATCTTCGGATAGAGCACTTACATAATTTGTCCAAAGATTGCGCGCTTTTGTGCAAGAAAGTAAATATCGATATTTGAAGAGATTGTTGGATTTACAAAAAATTTTTTCTATTAATTATAAACAAATAGAGTAATATTTGTTAACAAAAATAGGCCTATACACTGCGGCTGATCTATACGAATCGATTCATATCACTTTTATATGATTTTACGCATGCTAACTATGCGAAACCGCCTGTCAATTGTTTGTATGGAAATTTTGTTAACTTATTAATGTATAGATAGTGGGTAATATACTGCCTACACAATACGGCCGCCATGATGCCGGTTGCCGTTTTGCCCTGAAATCAAAAACGTTTTTGGTACATTTAATATACAACGCGAAATTTTCCGATTCAGTCAAGTTGCATTTAAATAATAATAACCTAAGTTGAAATAAAAGAATATATAAGAAAATAAAATAAGAAATAAAATAAATTTGCATAAAAAACAATATAAAAAATTTAATGTTATATTTTTGTAACTTTTTTTTTGTTCAGTATAAGACGTACTTTATCTAAAATGAGGATTAAATCTGCAAATGCAAAAACATTTTGGGGCAAATTTGCCATTAATTGATATAAATAAATTAGTTAGTTTCAACAAAAGTTAACTTATTATTTGCGATTTCATGTTTTTTTGTAAACAACTAAAATAAAAACAAAGAATCTGTTAAATAAAGACTTATGTATTTACGTGTAAGTGAAATTTGCCACAAACAATGGGCAGGTCAGAAATTAATTCTATTTAAGATTTTTTGGTACGCTACAAATTATTTTGGAACAATTATTTAGGATTTTGGTAGAGGCTATTATAGGTAAGTGGCAACAATGGGAAACCATGTTTTAATATTTCACCGCGTAGCGCGTACGCTTATGTAGGTTTGTGGCTTAGAGCACTTACATAATTTGTCCAAAGATGGTGCGCTTTTGTGCAAGAAGGTAATATCCATATTTGGAGAGATTGTTGGATTTACAAAAAACTTTTTCAATTAATTATAGACAAATTGAGTAATATTTGTTAACAAAAATAGGCCTATGCACTGCGGCTGATCTATACGAATCGATTAATATCACTTTTATATGATTTTACGTATGCTAACTATGCGAAACCGCCTGTCAATTGTTTGTATGGAAATTTTGTTAGCGCATTAATAATAGATTGTTCTGTTATATCTTTATTTTAAAATAAACAGTAGAAAAATCCCCATATCTAAAGGAAAACTGCATTATTACCCGCTCAAGATCTTTGGTGTTAGCCTCTGTAGCTTTTTGCTTCTTTTAAGCGAAAATTAGTTCAGAATAGAACCAGTATATGTATTATTGCGCAGCCTTGTAACACTATTAAGCACACAAAAACTAACAACAAGAGCATTTCAAGTGTACAGCTGGGTATTTAGTGTTCGGTTTCACCCGAACTTAGATTTCCTTACTTGTTTTTTTTTACCTGGTTGTTCTACTTCGTCGCTCCTTGATCCTGTATTTATTGGCGGTTTCTTTCTCTCTTGGCTTCTTCCAATCTCTCCGGTTTTATCGTTTCAACTCTTCTCCTTCGTATTTTTATCCTTGTTCTGTCTTCTGGTGTGTCTCTGCCGAGATAAGCACACTAACCCAAACACACACAATTTCATTTCTACTATAAGAACGGCCATGTTCTCCTACAATCATAATACGACAATGAATAATCTTCAACTTATTAATATTGCACTGGAAGCCATTCTATTACTATTTAATACACACTGTCCTGTATACCTTCCCTCTTGTGTATCATTTAATCCACTTAAAAATGATTCCAAAAGCTTAAAAATTTCACTCCAGCTTTTGCCGTCAGATCCCTGAAAACTTCTTTTACGTCAAAATATTTTTTTTTATTTATGAATACAAATAGTTTTTCGTTTTTTAAATGTTAATCCTCACATTACGTGTACCAAAAATTATCTAAATTTTTCCGGTGAATATTTTTAGTACAAAACTCACAGTTCGCTTTTCCAAAAAAAAATTTGGCCATTAGTTTTGAAAAATTTACAACTACGCTTACAAAAGGCAGAAACGTGCAATGTTTGTGCAAGCCCGTTGGCTATGTTCGAAATACCAACAGTTTAAAAGCAATATCATGAATTTGTTTTTTGTTGATGTTGTTGTTGGCTCAAGGAAGAGCAATGGTATGCTGCTGCACGTGATATATTTGCATACATACTTACATTTGTGCTTGTTTATATTTGCCAGTGTATTAGTATGACGTATGGACATTTTTTATACTCAGTTGAGCAGAGCTCACAGAGTATATTAAGTTTGATTGGATAACGGTTGGTTGTACATATATAAAGGAATCGAGATAGATATAGACTTCCATATATCAAAATAATCAGGATCGAAAAAAAATTTGATTGAGCCATGTCCGTCCGTCCGTCCGTCCGTTAACACGATAACTTGAGTAAATTTTGAGGTATCTTGATGAAATTTGGTATGTAGGTTCCTGAGCACTCATCTCAGATCGCTATTTAAAATGAACGATATCGGACTATAACCACGCCCACTTTTTCGATATCGAAAATTTCGAAAAACCGAAAAAGTGCGATAATTCATTACAAAAGACAGCTAAAGCGACGAAACTTGGTAGGTGAGTTGAACTTATGACGCAGAATAGAAAATTAGTAAAATTTTGGACAATGGGCGTGGCACCGCCCACTTTTAAAAGAAGGTAATTTAAAACTTTTGCAAGCTGTAATTTGGCAATCGTTGAAGATATCATGATGAAATTTGGCAGAAACGTTACTCCTATTACTATATGTACGCTTAATAAAAATTAGCAAAATCGGAGAAGGACCACGCCCACTTTGAAAAAAAAATTTTTTTTAAGTAAAATTTTAACAAAAAATTTAATATCTTTACAGTATATAAGTAAATTATGTCAACATTCAACTCCAGTAATGATATGGTGCAACAAAATACAAAAATAACAGAAAATTTCAAAATGGGCGTGGCTCCGCCCTTTTTCATTTAATTTGTCTAGGATACTTTTAACGCCATAAGTCGAACAAAAATTAACCAATCCTTTTGAAATTTGGTAGGGGCATAGATTTTATGACGTAACTGTTTTCTGTGAAAATGGGCGAAATCGGTTAATGCCACGCCCAGTTTTTATACACAGTCGTCCGTCTGTCCTTCCGCATGGCCGTTAACACGATAACTTGAGCAAAAATCGACATATTTTTACTGAACTTAGTTCACGTGCTTATTGAACTCACTTTATCTTGGTATGAAAAATGAACGAAATCCGACTATGACCACGCCCACTTTTTCGATATCGAAAATTACGAAAAATGAAAAAATGCCATAATTCTATACCAAATACGAAAAAAAGGATGAAACATGGTAAGGTAATTGGATTGTTTTATTGACGCGAAATATAACTTTAGAAAAAGCTTTATAAAATGGTTGTGACACCTACCATATTAAGTAGAAGAAAATGAAAAAGTTCTGTAGGCCAAATAAAAAACACTTAAAATCTTGGCAGGTATTACATATATAAATAAAGTAGCGGTATCCAACAGATTATGTTCTGGGTCACCCTGGGCCCACATTTTGGTCGATATCTGGAAAACGCCTTCACACCACTCCCTTTTAAAACTCTCATTAATACCTTTAATTTGATACCCATATCGTACAAACACATTCTAGAGTCACCCCTGGTCCACCTTTATTGCGATACCTCGAAAAGGCGTTCACCTATAGAACTAAGGGCCCCTCCCCTTTAAAATACTCATTAACACGATTCTTTTGATACCCATATTGTACAAACAAATTCTAGGGTCACCCCTGGTCCACCTTTTTGGCGATATCTCGAAAATGCGACCACCTATACAACAACCACCACTCCCTTTTAAAACCCTAATTAATACCTTTAATTTGATACCCATATCATACAAACACATTCTAGAGTCACCCCTGGTCCACCTTTATGGCGATATTTCGAAACGGCGTTCACCTATAGAACTAAGGCCCACTCACTTTTAAAATACTCATTAACGCCTTTCGTTTGATGCCCATATTGTACAAACAAATTCTAGGGTCACCCTTGGTCCACCTTTATGGCGATATCTCGAAACGGCGTCCACCTATGGAACTAAGGATTACTCCCTTTTAAAATACTCATTAACACCTTTCTTTTGATACCCATATTGTGCAAACAAATTCTAGGGTCACCCCTGGTCCACCTTTATGGCGATATCTCGAAACGGCGTCCACCTATGGAACTAAGGATTACTCGCTTTTAAAATACTCATTAACACCTTTCATTTGATACCCATATCCTACAAACGCATTCTAGAGTCACCCCTGGTCCACCTTTATGGCGATATCTCGAAAAGGCGACCACCTATACAACAACCACCACTCCCTTTTAAAACCCTCATTAATACCTTTAATTTGATACCCATATTGTACAAACAAATGGTAGGGTCACCCCTGGTCCACCTTTATGGCGATATCTCGAAACGGCGTCCACCTATGGAACTAAGGCCCACTCCCTTTTAAAATACTCATTAACACCTTTCGTTTGATACCCATATTGTACAAACAAATTCTAGGGTCACCCCTGGTCCACCTTTATGGCGATATCTCGAAACGGCGTCCACCTATGGAACTAAGGATTACTCCCTTTTAAAATACTCATTAACACCTTTCATTTGATACTCATATCGTACAAACGCATTCTAGAGTCACCCGTGGTCCACCTTTATGGCGATATCTCAAAAAGGCGACCACCTATACAACTACCACCACTCCCTTTTAAAACCCTCATTAATACCTTTAAATTGATACCCATATCGTACAAACAAATTCTAGGGTCACACCTGGTCCACCTTTATGGCGATATCTCGAAACGGCGTCCACCTATGGAACTAAGCATCACTCCCTTTTAAAATACTCATTAACACCTTTCTTTTGATACCCATATTGTACAAACAAATTGTAGGGTCACCCCTGGTCCACCTTTATGGCGATATCTCGAAACGGCGTCCACCTATGGAACTAAGAATTACTCCCTTTTAAAATACTCATTAACACCTTTCATTTGATACTCATATCGTACAAACGCATTCTAGAGTCACCCGTGGTCCACCTTTATGGCGATATCTCAAAAGGCGACCACCTATACAACTACCACCACTCCCTTTTAAAACCCTCATTAATACCTTTAATTTGATACCCATATCGTACAAACAAATTCTAGGGTCACATCTGGTCCACCTTTATGGCGATATCTCGAAACGGCGTCCACCTATGGAACTAAGGCCCACTCCCTTTTAAAATACTCATTAACACCTTTCTTTTGATACCCATATTGTACAAACAAATTCTAGGGTCACCCCTGGTCCACCTTTATGGCGATATTTCGAAACGGCGTCCACCTATGGAACTAAGGATTACTCCCTTTTAAAATACTCATTAACACCTTTCATTTTTTCATTTGATACCCATATCGTACAAACGCATTCTAGAGTCAACCCCTGATCCACCTTTATGGCTATATCCCTAAATGGCGTCCACCTATAGAACTATGGCCCACTCCCTCATAAAATACTCTTTAATGCCTTTCATTTTATACACATGTTATACAAACACATTCCAGGGTTTCCCTCGGTTCATTTTCCTACATGGTTATTTTCCCCTATGTTGTCACCATAGCTCTCAACTGAGTATGTAATGTTCGGTTACACCCGAACTTAACCTTCCTTACTTGTTATCTTTCGGATTTGTTGTGGAAGGAGAGAGATAAGTGAAAAGTAGGAAAAGTACAAAGAAAAAGTACGAAGAAAAAGACAAATGGGGAATAGAAAGAAGGAAATGATGAAAAAGAAAAAAGGACTAAGCCTAAGATCAAGAATTAGAAAAAATCGGAAAGTAAATGTAGAAGACAAGAAAAAAGAGGAATACGTAGAACAAAAGTAGAAGTAGAAAAGGAAAATGGAAAAGAGGAAACTATTAGAAAAAAACTAGTATAAGGAGTCATAGAGGGAGTGGAAAAATAAGGAGAAAAAGAGATAAAGAAAGATAAAGGTGAAAAAGAAGATTACGGAGAGACCAAGAAAGAAAAAGCCAAAGATCAAAAAGTTGAACAGGAAAAGTGAAAACCCATGGCTGCGGCAGATATGCATTTATTAATACACAGCCTTCGTCATGATTTACCTAATACGTAGTCTAGGTTTAGGTTTGTTGTTGTTGTTGTAGCGATAAGGTCTTGGGAAGTGTTATCGATGTTGATGGTCCTTTGTTGGATGCAGATCCGGTACGTTCCGATAACAAGCACCATTAAGGCACCAGCCCGACCATCTCGGGAATGATTTCGTATGACCACATGAAATTTCAAGGCCATACCGCCCTCCCATCCCCTAGACCCATGTGGAACTTGGGGTCGCCAGAGCCTCGGCTGTTAAAGTAACAGGATTCGTCACGGGTAAGTGAGGCTGAAAAGTGGTTTTGGGAAGCTATATTTTGCGCTGGCAGCACCTTGCATTAGTTTGGTATTTTAGTCGCGTCTTACGACAGTCATACCTGCCGCGGTTATATTCTAAGCCCCCTAACCCGCTGGAAGGTTTAGGTTTGTCTCACAGTATTATGTTCATAGTAAAAAAGATTCAATTTTACTTCAATGCAACTTAAAAAACTGTCTTCTTCTCCAATTCAAAATTCAATTGAATGTCATTGATAGCTTTTATATATTTGCTAGCACTCAAACTTTAGATTTGTGCTAAAAGCGAAGTACACTTCAGACAAGGCAGAGTGAATCCTTAAGGTTTCTATATTTCAAGTTGTTTTTCTTACATTCATACTTAAATTCACATTTTGTTATTTACAATGCCAATTGAAAATTTTGCTTTTCAAAAGATTTCTTATATTTTTTTGGCAACTTGTTGAAAGTCAAATGTCAGCATTAAACTTAAGTGGAATAATAAAATTTGAAATAGATAAAAATGTGTGGATGTAGCCAGATATGTATGTATACGTTTATATGTGAGTACATTTGCATACCTAAAGGCAAAAAAAAGCGCACTTTATTCCTACAGAGTGGTTTATTTTCAATGTTTTTCAAGTGTTTCCATGAATAGTCAAAGCATTAAGTGGAATGAAGTAGGAGTTGAAAAGAAAAAGAATTATAGCTTGAACGAAAGCTATATAAACTGAAAAATATAATTTAGCCTACTGTAAATAAATGCAAGCAAATGTATAAAAAATAATGAGGAGATGAGTTTAATGGTCAATGTTAATACGGAAATTATAAATAAATTTCTTCTGGGAAAATGTTTATATTGTAGTAGAGGAATATGCCCCAGGTGTTTTACTGGACGTAGCCGGAGCTTTCAACAATATCTCCAAAAAAGCAATTATGCACAGTCTCAACTCGATTGAAGTTCATTCAGCTTTAACAAACTGGAACAGCTCCATGTTGAGCTGCAGAATGATCAAATCGCAATGGGGTCTACGCGGGGTAAGAAAATCTGTAAAGAGAGGAGGGTGAGGTTCTATCACCAATGCTGTGGACGCTAGTTGTAAATCAATTGCTTAGGCCGTTCGACCGAGGACCTGTCAAACTTGCGGCATATGAAGATGACATTTCAGTCAGCATAACCGGCAGATGCCTAACAAAAATCAGTTTTATAATGGATCAGGTACTACGGGATGTACATGCCTGGGCATCTGGAGTCGGGTTAGCCGCGAGCGCGGAAAAAACCGATCTCTTATTATTAACTAGAAAATATAAGGTCCCTAATCGGACTAAGCCTAAGCTCATAGGGGGAAACATACAAGAAAAAAAATATCATAAAGTATCTAGGAGTTATAATATAGTAAGTTTGCAGTGGAAACTCCATGTGGAAGAAAGAGTGTAGAAAGCCTCCGAGGCACTGTATGCATGCAATAAGATGCTAGGATGCACATGAAGCCTATCACCCAATAATTTACTATGGAGTTGTTGTTTGGTGGAACAATAAAGTACACAAGAAAGTACGTATACCAAAAAACTAGAGCGGATATACAAAGTATTAATGATTAGCACAACGGGAGCCCTAAAAACTACCCCGACAGCCAGCAGCATTGCACGCCATTCTACAAATCCCACCTGAAAACCTATTTGCCACAAACATCGCGTACCCCACTGCAACAAGGCTTAAGGCCTCGGGGTAGATTGAGTGCCAGCCATATGGCCATTGCTGTATAGCGGCATCTAATGTCGAGCAAACGGAATATATACATACCGTGCCTGAGCTTCGAAAAGGATCTAGTGGCCACAATTGAGTCGGAGGTTTGGTGCCTGGGTGCAAAATTGGCAGAAAATACTGTGAACGAATTTGCTTGCAAAATCTCTAATTTGCAATCCTCTGCTAAGTTCGAATCACTAAACTGTTGAATAAATAACTCCAAATTGAATACTGAAAAATGGCTTTATGAAGTACTTCACAATAGCACATCAAACTGTGCACACGAATGCTTAATAACCAAACTGATAGCTTAATGAAACTCTCATTCAAAATAATACTGCATTGCTCGCTAGTCGATATCGTCTTAGTATTACAACTGGCTTACACTCAAATCAAACTGAATTACTTCTTACTCGCTTGCGCCACTTTTATAGTTTACGCTGCATACATCTAGGCTCTCTATTCCAGAACTTACCAACTATTTCGTGTGTTTATAGTTCTCATATAGTTTCTCCTTGTTTACACTTGTCTACTTTCAATGTCAGTCGTCTCCCAGATGTATGTGTGTAGTGCATTGACTCTCGCTGCTCGTATACGTACATGTTACATATATGTCGACGCAGTTATTGTTATCGTTTATGTAGATACATACAGCCCAATTCTAAACGAACATCCGCTGTGAGTTTTTACATGTGTCTCCCTCAAAGGCATCTCCGAGCGCATGTCTGAAACAATGTTCGAAATTAGACTAGGAACCCGGTTATAGGAGAAAAATTAAAAAGTATTATTGAATGTGAGGGAGAGGAGATTCTTTGCCATTTCATAGGAGTTGTTTCACTAGTTAAATTAAAGGGAAGCCATCGAAATGTTAAGGAAAATTCGTTCTTTACGAAGACACACTTATTTGTACAAATTTGTGCTAAAATATGGATTTAAAGCTCTACACAAGATTCTCACTGTTAATGCAACAACACACAAACCACACTATTCTTTATTTTTAAGTCGAAAAGTATTATCATAAGCAACAATTCCCTTGGAAGTTTTTTCACCTCCCTTTCCTCCTATTCGAACAATGTTCGCGAAAAAGAGGAAACCGGTTATGGGAGGAAAGTAGGTATTATGACAGTGCGAGAGGAGATTCTCTGCCATTTCATAGGCGTTTTTCACTAGTTAATTTAAAGGGAATGCATCGAATAGTTAAGGAATTCGTTCTTTGAAGAAAGACACTGTATTTGTACAAATGTTGTGCTAAAATATGGATTTACATTCTACACAATATTCTCACTGTAATACATACAACAACACCACACTATTCATTATTTTAAAGTCGCAAGAGTATATCAGCAAGCAGCGGAAGAGCTCTTGTATATTTGATGCAGCCATCAGAAATTGCGCAAGGATTTTTAAGAAGGCTTAGAGATTTTGGCATATGGCAGAAAAGGCGACCTCAACTCGACGTGACCGCAGAAATTGCTTTGCAGCAATGAAAGCAGGCAACTCCCGACGGCTTTCGTGTATCCGCCGTCTATCTTCTTATGCTCCTCTGTGATGGTCGCTGTGGCACCATTCATTACTCATCAGTGAATACACACATGAAATGCATACTGTGCATTGTTTATCACCTTATTTCTTTCTATTTCAAATCAATTCGCAACAATAATTAAACTTTCAATTTTTAAACAAATAAGAAATGAGCACAACGAAATTTCAATCTGAGACAAACAGCTGACATCGAAAATCGAAATTCCTGTTCCCAATTTTTCTTCTCCCTAGAGAGAAAATGAATTGGTAGGATTTTTCCGCGGGAATAGCCGCGAGAACAGAAATCCGCGAGAATATTTAGGGAATGCGTTTGATAATGATTGAATTATTGATGTGCCTTCACGTCACTGATTAGCATACGGCTTCGATGACGATAGCAGCGCTCAGTGCTGTACAACACTCGGTACACTGCCCTCCACCTAAGTCTGATCGTCCCGATCAGACAATCTCCAGATCTAAACGCCGACTAGCATCTCACATGTACCACTCTTCTAATCCGTGGTGTTCCAGTGGTTTGAATCGCGGTAGATGGTATCACTGATCTTCGTCACAACTTTGGTACGGGCCTTCCCAACTGCACCGAAACTTTTGGCTGTCAGAACACCTTTCCGCCAAGGGGTGAGGGTTGTTTACAGTACGAAATCTCCCGCTCAAGAAACCTGTGCACGAATTAAAGTTTCTTGTCATGCCGTGTTTCATCTACTACTCATTAGCTCCGGGCCCGTTACCTTCACACGCTGTTGTTTCGGTGTCAATGAACACTTCGTAGAGCTTGCGCTGAGGACGATTTGCTTTGCATAATCGGTATCGTTCCCACATTTCACAACGAGTAGTGCGCTCCTGCTTTGAAACTACCGCTCGCATTCTTCTCTCGTTTAGTACGTCCGCTATAGGCTTTTCAATGCCAGTGTTTCTCTGCACAGACCTTCGGTTTTTGATTTGTTTGGCCCTTTTTTCCATCAAACTTTACCTTTGAATTCGTGGGCCTTCGTCTGAGTGTCTTCTCCACCAGACCCGTTACGCTGACCCTTTTTCCAAACTAAAGCTAATTGCACATCTGTTCTCATAACCGCATCAACCTTCTACTGCATATCGAATTTGAAAGGAGATATTATAGTACCGATTGGATCGCGTTTTTTTATAAATTTTAATTAAGAAAAAGTTAATTATGTTTTATTAAGACATATTAAATGTATAAGGAAGAATATTAGAATAAGATGTATTATAAGAAATTGAATATAAATACATGTTTTGCCTCGGCGATGTATATAAGACGACCTCTCTCTCTTCTCCATGTGAATATTTGTATGGTGCTAAAAGTAAACGTGTCATTCAGGTGCTGCCATATTAGTTGATACTCATATGATTTATCTAAGTGGTACTCTTACGTCGGGCTTTCCTGATAATATAAAGTGACCATCACTTTATTCGTCGTCCCACTCTCGTCTCTGTTCAAAGATTTTGTAGGAAGTTGACACTATGGCTTCATCTTGTAATAAGCGTACACTGAAGTATAATGACGTGATTACGTTCAGGTGTTTTGTATGTCCCTCGTGATTAAAATAACGATCCTTTATCCAAGTACTTGTTTATTAAGCAGGGCCTTTGAAACGTGGCTCTAACTTTTAGACATGTACCTGTATCTAGAAGGTTCATATTCAATCTGCTAGACACTAAGACGTCTGACTTTTAAACTTCTGTGGTCTTCGCATCGTGTGTTTATCATATCGCTCTCTAGAGCTTGTTGTCGTTGATCTGATTTACCCTTTCGGCTGAGACCCTATGTGGTAATTGTACGTATTTTCTGCAGTATCGTTTCGTCGTTGTTACGATGATTTTCGCGTCTCACTATATGCTAATAACAAATTTTATTTTGAAGTACTCCTCTCTAGTGTGAGAACTAACACAAATATTCGTTTTTCTGTAGTGGGTACTTCCTGCCAGGTCGTATTTGTATTTATTTACATAGTATTACAGTAGACCATTGAATATTAGAGATAAAATACTGTCCATCTTTTATCCAATCAGTTGTGTGACGGAAGAAGACAGTAAAATGATAAACGAGTTCGATTCTTATCGCCCAGTCATGTCCATTTGTGCTCGTGGAGTCAGTACGTATCACGTCGAAATTTAGATATGTGTTTCACGTCGTTGTCTTTAGCAACTAGGTTTTTAAAGCTGCGCTTTGACGTAAATGACCGTAGCACCTCTATCAGTGATATACGCTCAGGCACATCCGAGTACAATAACTATGTAAAGCATCTCGTAATGAGTGTGACAATTACATGCTTTCGTGGCCGCTCGTAGTCTTTATCCGTACTTTGCTGATTGTATACTTCGTAAATGCATCGACTAATATTAAGATGTACTTCAGTTACTCTTTGAAAGTACATCTGATACATAGATGCCCACATGGTCCACTATGTAAGTGTCTAAAAGGTATATGGATCACAATGTTATATTGTAATCTGATACTGATGTCCAGTTCTGTTTTGACGTCCACGACTTTGATCTACATACATGACGCATTCAACACGATGTATTTCAAATATGATTTGACGAAATTTCCGCATATCGTGGGAAGGAGCATAGATATGATTTCATGTTTACTACAACTGTTTTTGTCTATGCCTCAATGACCGTTTTATCGTGATCATTCTTCTACACATTTTATGTCGTAGTATTTTTAGTGTTTTGGGATAACAACCATATTTGAGTTCGCAGTCTCAACCCTTATACAATCTGCCTTGATCGATACTGAAATTCATTTGGTGTCTGTTTGCTTATCTTCTATTTTTGACCTTTCATTTATTTCTCTTTTATTTTATCGTCTTGTAAACTGCAGATATGAATATAACCAATCGTCATGAGTTATTGACCGTCGTTTCTATCTACACGACAAGAGTGCTACATCAGTGTCCTACTAGCACTCTCGTATCTGGACACTCTACGGCTCAATGCTCAACAACGTAGTTCCATTCGACTACCTGTCGACCCCGTCTCAGATTCATAGATGCGTATTCTTCATCAAATATTCTTGCACTCTTAACCACACCATGCTTGCTGGGATTCGGATCATCAGCTCTCGTTTTGCATAGTCAGTTATTAACCGCACTCCAGTCTAGTACTCACTGTATGTATTGTATTTGCATCGAGATAATATGCTAACTACTTCGAAACTAACGTCTCTATCCACGGCTAAAGTGTTCGAACGAAGGTTCGTAGCTATGAAAAGGTTCTTCTCATGTAGTCACTCTAGTCGATCTGCCTGTAAGATGCCACAGTGTTTCTAAGCCATCACTTTCTACTTTGTAACAGTATACACCTGCTGTAATCCATATGTCCCTAGAGACTCTGGGTACCATCCGTATGTCATCTCTCGTGATTTGGACGCCTCCCGATACGCAACCAACCCAGATCGCTCGGATCTGATAGTCAGTTTTGTTTAGTTCAACTCAATCGGCACATTGCTTTCTGTTGTTCACAATGCCAAAGTAAATATGTTCATCACTTTACGAATAATAATTTTCGAATTGGGTTCCCGAACCTATATGCATAACCAGTAATAAATTTTCGAAAATACCCCTAAAACCCAAGAATCTTCTTATCTCAGTAACTTTGGTGGTCGTCATAATTTGTATTGCTGCCGTTTTACGAACCCTGGATTTAGCCATTATTCGGTGTTATAGTGATCAAAAAAAAAACCCCCAAGAAAAGTTTATTGATGTTTTTTATAAACTCCATTTCGATAATGTTTAACGTTAAATTAGCTTTCTTTAAATACGTAAAACCGTTTTAAGTTTTTCAAACATTCTTCGTACGTATTAACTACAAATTAGTTTCCTTCCATATTAATTAATCATGTTTTCTTTCGTAGAGCTCTTGTTGCTGGCCAAAAAAGGTCTTACCAAATTTTATGCTCGATTCACTACATGCTTCTATTATTCCATAATGTCTTAAGAAACACTTGCAATGGCCCAAACAAAA